>VXAL01018372.1:288066-311197 GCA_013399475.1 Chauna torquata
ATGTGTTTTTAGTATTTTGTAGAAGCAATGTAAAAAAAAAAAAAAAAAAAAAAAAAAAAAGCATTAGGGACTAATACCAGCAAAAGCAGGGGACATTGGCAGTGAAGACCAGGTGGAGGTTTTTAGGGGCTGGATGCTCACAGCTCATGATGCTGGAGATGGCAAGAGAGCTTGGAGTGAATTCAGCCATCATCCCTGCCTTCCAATCCATCTGCCATAGAGGCCAGTGACACTGTGCTGTCATCTCTTCCTGCGTCCAGGTGGGCCCACCTTTGGACAGGACAGTGCTGCAGTAAATAGCTGCCACCTTGGCAGCGTACACCTGCAGCATGTGCTACACCTCAGGAGGAGTTCTGGACTCCTCCAGAATCAAGGGGTGCCAGTAGATGCGACTCAGACATCTCTGTGTGCCGCTGGCTCTGTTTCTCCTTCCTCCACCTCTCGGTATGCCCATCATACAAGAGTCAACTTCTTAGTACATGTGTGAATAATTACCACTATAGCTGTCATTACAATTGCTGATTTTTGGCTGTGAAGGTGAAACCAGGTTAATTTAAGAATTTCTCTTTCAGAAATCATTTGCTAATCTCCCCATGGCTTTCACTGATGAGCTTGACTGGCCCCAGTTCTCAGAGATCACTGGGTTCCTGAACTCCACCATCGGGTAAGCTAATGGATGGGGAGGGCAAGATGTAGTGAGTCTCAAGGCCCCCGGAACACACTGGTACAAAACCAGAGTTTGGAAGGAAAGACAGAAAGTGCTAGCCAGCTTGATTTCTAAAATCAAGGTCATCCCCAAATCTAGCAATATTTTTAAAATCGTAAATATCTGGACAATACTCAGTATTCTAGCCCAGTCTTTCTGAAATTTAGGGTGGGTTTTAGAGCTGGTCAAATTATAATGGGGGGGGGGCGGGGGAAGAAATAAAAAAAATAGCTCTTGCTTTGTTCAAATTTCTGGGACAGGGAAAAGGAAGCATTGCAGAAACTAACAAAAAAATCAATATTTTCCTTTTCTTTTCCTTTTTTTTTTTTTCTCTTTTTTCTCCTGTTTTTTTTTTTTTGTTCAAAAAGTAGAAAAAATAGTAGCTTGGGGTTACTTTGACAGTGTTCCTTTTTTGGGGGTGGGGTGATCCCCCCCTCCCTTTTTTTTTTTTTTTTCACATTTGGAGGGAAGCAGCAAAAGAAGAATTTGGAAAACTATGTTGCTTGATTTGCTTTGTGGAATTGCTTCATGTGAATGAGGAAGACAGCTGCGATAGATGGAGAGAAAAGAAGTCTAAGTCTCAGCCAGAAGTGAAGGAAAATAAAGTGCAAACATAAAGAAAACACCTTGAAATGTCGGCATTTTGAACTGTGAAGTTAAAAAAAAAAAAAAGGTGTACTTTTCAGTCATCTTTCTGGCTAGCATTAAGAGGCCCTTGCCTCCTGCCGGAACTCAAGGATGCAATACATCAACTGCGCCTGGTCTGGCTTGGGTTCTAGGTGTTTTTTATTTTATGTGCCTAGGGTAGGTCATGAATATAGTGAAATGCCAAATCAAGCATGAGCCAAGCCTACAGAGGCCCTCTACCAACAGAACTAAAAAATTGGCACAGTATATTCTTTTCCAGGAAAAAATATCAGTTGCACCATACACTTGTACTTTCTGCTTCCTTTTTTCTGCCTGTGCACAAGCTGGACTCCCAGCCTCAAATACATTCACGGGGTGTGTGTTTTAAGGTTGTGTACTACTTGACAAGCCAACAGAGATCTGTGCAGCTTCCTCTTTCAGAATTAGCAGCAAAACCAGCCTTTACAAAGTGATTACAATGTCCAGCTACTCAATACACAGTACTTAACGGGGTGGCAAAGGATCTGAAGTTGGCAAGTGACCAGAGCTTAGTATTGACCCCAGCATTGCCAGCGATAGGCCTTGGATCAGTGTTGAGTTTTTAATCTCTTTTTTAATCTCTTCCTTGTCTGGAAGGAAAAAAGGACTGCTCAGGAGTTCAAGGCATTTTTAAGAGAAGCAGCTCAAAATCTCATAACACAACGACTAAGTCTAGAGGAGACCAGTAGGCAAGGTGCAGTGGGAGAGCACAACTTGCAGAAAGGCTCCCATTTACTCTGAGCCTGCAGAAACAGAGATGCAAACTTGTGCAGCCTGTGCCCATCCTTTCCACCCCCTAATCGGTGAACAGGGATGCCACTGATTAGCTAAGGAGCATATGCTCTGACCAAGTTCTGTTTGCTTCTCCTCATCCCCTCGCTTGCTATGCTGAAAGCCAAAGGCCTCCTGCATTCCTTGCATAGCCTTTTGCTTGGTTACTGCTTAGTGTTATCATACGTTTCTATGTAGGTAGTTACATTTATTGATGGTTTCAAAACTTATCGTTGTCTTATGTTCCTCTGCATTTGCCTAAATTGGCTGTTCTTGAGCCATGGTATTTCAGTTATCTGATTTCTTCGGTGCCTAAGTTCAAACACAAGATCAACAGCCCCGATAGCAACGTGCAGGTACTTGTGGCTCAGAGTGCGGCTTTCTCGTTAGCTTCCCTTTGGGTTGTTATCCTTTCCATTCCATTTTCATTTTTTGTCAACAGTGCAAAGTAAAGGAGAAAACCAATCAAAATCAAGCATAACCTGTTTTCAGATCAATCTACCTAAGATTTATGGCACTGGGAAATGAATGCCCCTCCAATATTTCTTCTCTTTTATTTACTGTTCCACAACAGCCAATTGAAAAGTCAATTAGTGAGCAATCAACAGGATTGTTTTGATAAATGATGTATAAGAAGAAGGTTCTTCTTAAACACCCTGTCTGAAAGATCAGGATAAAAGCATCCAGAACAATTCAAAGAAACTCTCCACCCATTTATAGTTTCTCAGAGAATAATGGGGCGTCCATTTTAGGCCACACTAGTCAAAATGAAAGAAATTTTATGACCACGAAAAAGAGAGACGGTAAAACGGAAGTGTATACGCAACCGGTGCACAGAGTTGTTCAGAGACAAGAATGCACATTTTTTAAATATCGGACTTGTTCTCATCCATGTCATAAGAGTTTAGCAGTTTGCATTTTCTCAATGTATTTCAGAGGCTGGACAGACTCTCTGTATCTACGTTTACGCAGGAGAAATCGCTGTAATCACAGAGACTTACAGAACATTTCCCAAAATGGTATGTTAAGATTTTTCACCTTTTTTTTTTTTAAATCTTACTAGTCTGATACTTGACGTGGCTTTAATGAACATCTTTCAAACAAAGAGAAAACCCTTCCTAATCACATGCATGTCTTATGGAAAAATAGAGACCAGCACTTATTTTCACTCAGCATCTTTCCGCAGTCACTTTTATCTACGCTTTTACTGATGACTTCCACTGAACTAAAAACCAATGTACCCTACTGTAACTCTTATTATTTTTTTTCCCCAGTGACAAAAAGGAGGGATTTAGAGGGCTGTTGCTGGTAGAGACAGAGCTAAGAGGCCTGGCCCCCATCTCCGCTGGAGGCTGTGGCACGGTGCCTGCTTGCTCTGCACTCCCACGGGGGATGCTGGGCGTCCTACAGTGCACCCCATAGTAGCACAGGGAGGCTCACAGGGCTGCCACACCAGCAGGCAGAGTGGGCACAAAGCCATCCCCAGTCTCATGGCAAGGGTGTTGGTGATGTCCTGCAAGGCCTTTGTCCAAAAACCAAAGTCCTCTTACAAAACTGGGGAGGTCAGCGGCGCAGGCGTCTTTGTGTGCACTTAGAACAGATTTTAAAGAAGTAATCAAGGACGCAAAGGTAAATGAAGATTGGGACAAAACTTAGCACTGTTTTGTCAATAATTAATTTTGTGAGTCTGCCTTAACATCTTCTTCCTATAAAATAGTATCCTGTGTTGGCAAGGGTATATGCAGCAGGCCTAATCTACCCAGAAATACGGAAAGGGCCTTACATGGTACCTCACAGGAAATGTTCATGCACAGTGAAGAAGAGGAATATTAATACAAGAAATAAGAGTTTGGTAAAGAGCCAGCTAAACAGAGAAGAGCAGTGGGTTTGAGAGAGCTGTGCTCCTGAGCCCAGCAGCAATGGAGATGTTTGAAGGAATGTTAAAATATCTTGGCAATTTAGCAAAACAAAGATTAAAAGAGATTACAGTCCTGGTTTTGAATTCTTCAAGGCATAAACACCACAAAGAGAGAAGAAAGGTTTAAACTGAAGGATACTTCTGGTACAAGAACATGGGTTTTCATTAATCATACTTCTGTTTGCAGTGGGAACTTTAAAAAAGGTTACTACCTAAGAGCAAAAGCCTAGAATAGCCCTTAAAACAGAGGAGTGGGTGTAAAAAGAAGCCTTGAGTTGTTTCAAGACAGAGTTTGATTAAATTTGTCAAAGTGGTTGCATGAAGAGATGACAGTAATCTCCCTTTGAAATTGGGGTTTATGATGTTAACTATTGTGTGTTGGATCAAGTGATGTCCCCAACAGTGGGCTTAAAAGATACTTCATTATTCTGTGATTATCACATTGTGTTTGCATTGTATTTAATTAATTTTCATGCTTCAGAAAACTGGCTGCAGAAGCTAGTGAAAGTTTATTCTCCTTGGGCAGATAATTTGGTTTTCCAGGATATTTTTCCTCACCAACGATGAGTCATGTTGGACACAAGCAAGGAGCACCGCTGCACATAGTGTTATCTAGAAGTGTGTTAAGTGCTTGGGATTAGGCTTGCTGACAGATTTAGGGTCACAAGGGGTCTGCCTTGACCCCCAGCTCCAAGAGCCAGAGGTCTCACTGGTGGAAGAGGTTGCCCAAGCATGTAGCGTGAGTCAAGGATCCCTTCCAGGCTCAAGTGGGCTTTTCCATCAGAGAAGTTCCCGTTGGGTGCCAGCACTTATGCCATTGGCAATTCCATACACCTTCATCCTTCCTGAGGCACATGTGGTGCTTCTGAGGCTTTTGGTCTTTTGCACAAATGTTTGGCAATTTTTTTGGCATCATGGCTGGCTATGGGTAATTCTGGCCTTCTCTTCAGTCACAGGGCACTCGGGTTGGTGGCTTCCATGTTCACAGTCCCGCAGATATCCTTTCTGGTGAAGGAATAACAAAAGGCCAAAAGAGTTCTCATTTATATCCAGTTAACCTCAGTGTCTGATACTCTATCACCTTGTTCTGCTCTCTTTAAGTTAATAGGAGATATGCTTTCCCTTCTTCCTTCTTCCTAATTCCCCCCACAAACTTAAAAGAGAGAGAGAGAGCGCTCATTATGTGCATCATTCCTTTTTACACATCTCTCTTTCACACTTACGCTACAGACACCTGCAGGTTATAAAAGGAGGTGAGCCGGTGTCAGGGCAAAAGATGCTGAAGAAAATTGAGAAAGGAATTTAAAAAGGGGGAAAATTACAAGTGATAGAAAAATCACAGAGCATCTTTCCTCGGTATCTTCTCTTCATCATCGCACTGGCACAGCATTGTAAAGGTTCACTTTTCTTGCCTTGTTTGGCATAATAGCTTCCCAGAATGGGAGGATTTAAATGGGCGCTGTCAGTGTCAGTGAAGCTAAAAGCTGACCACCAGCCTGACTGAGCCACAACTGGGAGAACTTACCCTTCCTCCAAAAATAATGCTTCCCCAGAGAGATGCAATGACAGGGAGAGATGCTGGAGCTGTGGGTCAGCCTGGGACCCCACAGCAGCAGGACCTCCCCCAGGGCTTGGGCCATGGATGCACAGCAAGCAGCTTACACTCCTAATCAATGTTCTCCATTTCAACATTTTCATGTATTTATTCATTGTTTTCAGTATGGTTTTGGTGTCTTGCCTTTTGGCATCTTCACACAGGCTTGCAGTCCATGTGTTATTTCTGGTTTTTGACTGAGGGCAATCCTAAGGTGTGAGGGCTGGGTATGAATGCTCAGGTGTGGAGTCAGAAAACTCTTCTAAATGCTCTCCAGCACCTGTTGAAAACCTTTGCTTTGATAGAAGCATCCTGGCACTAAAATCAGTTCCTAGAATATTCCAAAAAATCACTAAGTAAACATGGAGAAAGTGAATACCCTCAGAATTTCTAAATAATTACAGAATAATTTTGTAATTATCATCCATGTTTTCCTTGAGATACATGGATCCTGTATGCTATTTCAGAATATGGTTATATTGTGTATTTCTTTGCCACTCGCAGGCTGATCTGTCTCTTTGGGATTCTTATCTTTGACTAGAAAAAGTAAGCCTTGTTAACACATGCCATGGCTCACTGAGCAATCAAGCACCAGATGTATCATGGTGGCTTCAAAACCATATATATATATGTGTGTGTATATATATATATATGTATGTATAAGTATATATTTACTTTTGGCTGTCTTGGAAATTCTAGTCCGCCCAGAGTTCATTTGGGGATAACTGGAGACTTTTTTCTTTGCACCATTGCATTTCCAATTGTTTTCATAGCATAAAGGAGCAAAAGATTAGAAAGCAAGAAGCCCGTCTCAGCCATGCAGCACTTTTGGTTCTATCTGGACCCAGACCCTTTCTGTGGAGGTCAGCACTGCTTCTTGTCAGCCATGCAGGGTCTAGAGCAAGCAAATCAAGAAGAGCACACCTCAGGAGTATTTCAAGGCTTATGAAATTTGGATTTGTTCACAAGTGGAAGTAAAACCAACGCTGATTCCTTGCCTAAACTAATAAATGCCAGCAGTCTGAAAAAGTTTGAAAAGCAACAGAGAAGGGGCAGGCGAGGTCCAGGAGTAGGTGGTGGACATTCAACAGTGCAAGGATAGCTGAAGTTCAAATACTTGCTCTGCCTGATCTCTTCTTTCTCTCTACAATGTTTTCACCACAGATTGCATCCTGGATCATGAAAACTTCCTTGATGACTCAATTTACCCACTAAAATACTTCTCTAAGAAAGCCCTTCATTTTCTTGATCTTTGACTTGATTTAAAGCTGTGCTAATGCTTTACACTGAGCTGCTTATAACTACCTATGCTCATGGAGGTAATGCCTACCCAAGAAGAGCCTCTTACCTTTTGCAAATGCATTTTTAATTTCCAGAGATCCCAATTAATTCATTTGCACTAGCACTGCAGCTTCAGTCTGGGGAGTCGTGCGGCAGAATGGCTTAGCAAAGGGATGCTGAATTTTTTCTGAAAGAAGGGATATTAAACAGAAAAAAAAATCAGCTAGCAGTGGTTCTGTTCCAAGCCATATTTTCTAAGGATTGCGTGGGGCTCTTATTCTACTGAAAAGAGCTTCTCAACAGGAGGACTGGATTTTGTATGGACTAGCAACCCTCAAGAGAGAGGCAGCAGAGAGCTACATTCATTTTTAGTTTGGAAGAACTGGATTATTTAAAACATAAAGGATTCCTTGATATATGCGGTTGACATCTCTGTCAGCGATAGTAACAAAGGCACCACTATTAAAATGCAAAGTGTATTATTGCTACCTCAGGGGTTTCTCTCTTAGATCTTTTCCCAACACCAATCCAGTGGAGATTTAATGATGTTCTGCCCACAACGTTCCCCCCAAGAGCTGCGGGAGGACAAGATTTGCTCCTCAAAGCAAGCTTCAAGGCACAGTGTAGAAAAGAGGAGGCGAGAGACCAGGGAGGAGCTGAGCAAAGAACGGGAGTGTAATACAAGAAGAAAAGGAGCAAGGAAAGAGGAGAGAGAGTGAAAACTTTGCAAAAATATAACAAGTACGACCTGTAGGGCCTGTTCCTCTGAAGTCCATGTTTCTGTACGCTGCTGTGGGGTGAGCTGCTTGCAGTCACAGTCTCTGTCTAATCTTGAACAAAGCATAATGCCTTTTCTGGCTGCTCGTTTGCTGTCACTTCTGCACTGCAGGTGATGGAGTTTGATTTGCATGCTGTGGATAGTTGGGATGCGTATGCATAGCCTTTAAAGTCCTGCTAGTAAGTTTTATGCATAAAAGCTTTCCTGGTTGAGAAATGCTTTTCTGATTCAAGACACAAATGAAACACTGTAGATACTCACAGATGCTTAGGTTTAGCTGGTTCTTTTCCTGGAGGAGGAGAGATTTACACCCAGCCATTTGGGTGAATTGCTATTGAAATGTAATTCAGGAGGGGTGCAGCTGGCCTAATACTACTTTTTGTAAGTCTGCCACTGGTGGCAAGAGCAGTGCAGACACCCCAATGTCGGTGTCTAGTGCTATTTAAGACGTTTCACAGTATCTTTCCCACCTCCAGCTACCTCTCCAGAAGTGCACAGTGTCTCAGGCATCCTGTGTTTTATCTGCCATCCCTGCTGCAGGTGTCCTGGGTACTCCAGGATGTCAAAAATGGCACTTGGTGCCTATGTTTAGGGCTTGAATCACTCCCAAAGTGACATAGCTGTGAGACGCTTGCTCTCTTAAAAGAGTGAGAACAGTTCTCTTTGCAATTTATAGGGAAAGTTAAAAGTAGATTGACTGTTGACAAGTCAGGTTGGCTGGTTTACAAGAGACTACTATGTTCAACAGATGGGAAGAAGCTGCCAGATCTGGATTAAAAGACAGATCCAAACAACCCAGCTCTTAAAAGTATTTGATTTTCTGGAGTCTGACATGTGGAACTCAGGTGAGAGGCAGCAGGTCACTGGATGTCGCTTTGCTTCTTAATGCTTGCACCCAAAAAGGTTACAGAGATGACTTGTTGCTCCATTTATATTTTTAATACTCCTACATTCTTAGAAATGTACAATGAAATCGGATTTTGTGTTTCATTTTGTCACTGTAACGATGTTCTGCTATTCCTTTTATTCCCACTGCATATGATCAGGTGGTTCTTCAGGAAATCTCCTCAATTTAATAAAAAGGTGAGCGTTTGATGGGATTTGAAGACTGCGGGTATAGAAGTGTGTCTGGGGTCCTATATCCTCAAATGGAAGAAGCAGAGCCGTGTAATGAATGTGTTATCCACAAGTGTCTCAAGAAGCACGGCTTCACTTGGCCACTGTGCTCTGAAGTGCTGTCTGTTTCTTCCCTGGTATCAACATTCATTAACAGAGGGAAAACTGTGTTAAAATGTGGGTGTCACCATCTCCTGGGCCTTGATCTTAAGCCAGCAGAGCATTTCCAGTGGCAGAGCATTTCCAGTGATTTTAGGGAAGAGGCTGAGCCTTTCCTTAAATCTGTTCTTTGGGACCCCCTGACTTCATTACTCCTGATTTGTAGCAAGGTAGACACGGGCAGGCCTGCTGTATTATCTCCATATGGATATGATTGATTGAGTAGCTACCAGACAGGGAAAGGTAGCAGCTCTCCTTTTCAGATTAATTTGGGTGGGCCATGGGATGCTTGCGTTTGATTTAGACTGCTCCATGCTGATGTAGTTCACATCCTGAGAGATTTATAGCTCTCCACTGCAGAAAAAGTATTAATGAATCTGTCCTCTCTAGCACTGAACTTCAAGCCACTACCTGATTTGGTCTTGAGCCCAATCCTGCACATAAACTTAGTTGTCAGCCACACATAGTCTTCTTCTCTCATCTCTAATTAAAAACCTCCCAACTTGATTTATGTCTTTGCCCTGAAATGAAACTACTTGATTTGGCTTTTGAATATGACAAAAAAGATAGAAAGCCAGCAAGAAAAACAGTGAAAAAGATGAGTCCATGAGGGGGCAAAAGGGAGAAGGAAAAAAATAATGCATAGGAACCTTGATTAAAGTATAAAACTATAGAAAAGAAAAAAAAAAAAGAGAAAAAAGAAAATCGAAACTAGAAGTCATCTGAGCATTGGCCAAAACTGAACAAGCTACTTCCAAACGTGATCTCATACACATATGGTGTGTGATTCAGACACCAAGAATGTATTTCCCCATTAATATGCTGCTGATTTATATTGCAGCCTGGCCAGAAACCAGCTGTTGGACAATCCAGCCATAGTTTTCTACGCTACAATTGGGAATGACGTCTGCAATGGGTAAGGTGTAAACAGAACTAACATTTATATGGTCATAAATTTGGCTCCTTTAGAGTACTCCTGGCTGCCTGGACTTTTCTGTCTTATTGCTTTGGGCTTCCACTTGATGGCATTTTGCTTTGCTGTTGGTCTTTGCTTCATTCTTATTTTTCTGCTTAAAATACTGGTTATCACCTTACCTGTATCCACTGTTGCCACCTACCGCTCCTCGTTCAGAGCCTGTCTGTCTTCCTTTTTCAAGCCAGTGATAAAATGACCAAAGGCATGTTTGAAGTTGAATATTTCTTACATAGTAGTTGAAATGAAGTATGGAAACAATGGGAGGAAAAAATACAGCGTTTAAGAGTGTGTATACCCATCTTACCCAGTGTGCCATCTCCTGTCAGATGGGATAGCATGACAGCCCTACCTTTTCCGGAGAACCACAATGTAGTCCTCTGTTGAGGTCTATTTTCACCGTGCCTCTGCTGCACACTGCCTGCAGTCTTCGTTGCGCTCTCCTGATGGGGTTTTTGTCTTTCTGGCTTTACTCATATCACAAGCTCAGCAGGAGAATGAACTGAAGCTTTCAAAACTAATAGTTCTGGCACTACCCATTGACAGTGCTCACAGGGACGCCAAGAGGTCACCATTTTGATGCTTCTCTTCCTCCCATGGTGAGAAATCCGCAGCCCGGAAAGTTCACACAGAAACCACTTTTCAACCAGGCCAATACACAGCACATCCACACCCCAGCTTTGGTTTTGCAAGTGGTCCAAATGGGCGCTTTGTCAGCCTAACATTATTTTCACCATGACGGATCTTCAGATTTTCTTTTAAGCCGATGTTGTGGTTTAAACCAGCAGACAGCTAAACACCACACAGCCATTCGCTTGCTCCACCGCCCCGCAGTGTGATGGGGGAGAAAACTGATGGGAGAGAAAACTGAAAAGTGCAAGAACTCCTGGGTTGAGATAAGGACAGTTTAATAGGAAAGCAAAAAAGGAAAGAAAAAAGCAAAAAAAAACCACAATAACAACAAAAATATTAAACAAAGCAAGTGATGCACAACACAATTGCTCACCACCTGCCAACCGATGCCCAGCCAGTCCCTGAGCAGCAGCAGCCCGCCCGGCCAACTCCCCACCGTTCTATCGCTGAGCAGAACACCGTGTGGTACAGGACATCCCTCTGGCCAGCCTGGGTCACCTGTCCTGGCTGTGTCCCCTCCCAGCTCCTTGTGCACCCCCAGCCTCCTCGCTGGCAGGGCAGCAGGAGAAGCAGGAAAGTCCTCGGCCGTGTGTAAGCGCTGCTCTGCGACAACAAAACATTGGTGTGTTATCAGCATTGTTCTCATCCTGAATCCAGAACACAGCACCGTATCAGCTACTAGGAAGAAAATTAATCCTATTCTTGCCAAAACCATGACAACCAAAGAAATAAATCTCATTTACGCGGACACTTTCAAAACCCTCCTTTTAATAAATGACACATGTGCAGCTAAGTCTCCTTCCGAGCTTTTAAAGTCTCACCTGCAGGTTGTATAATAAAGTTGGAGCTATTATGAAGGCTGCCAGACTTTGCAGTTAAAACATCCCATTTTCAGTGGCCTAAAACTTTGCTTAACATCAAGTACTTGGGTTGAAACTTCGCACATCGGGAGTTGTGCTCCAGGTGGGGTTGGACAAGTGCCAGGCAGGGCTCTCCCTGTCATTGCTGTGCCCAGGAGCCCTTAAGTAAGGCAGAAGTGGGACCACAGGGGCTGATTTTCCCATCAACGTGTTGGCAGCATGCAGAAATGACCTCCCATGGAAGCCTGTTTGCAGTGCACCATTGGCGACCCCCTCTGGTTCTCTTCTTCTCCCTGTGTCCTGCCCAAGGTTCCTAAATCCGTTGTCAGCACCACCCTCATGGTACAGAAACGGCACACAAATTGTTAAAAACAATGCTACCACCCTTCAACTCAGAGGGAAAAGCAGTTACAGCCACCCCTCCGGGCCTCCTGCTACCTGCTGGCATGGCTGTCCAGGGCATCTGGTTACCCAGAAGTTTCTGGAGCATCACTACAACCGTCTCCAAGGTGACGAACCCCACCACTTATATTTAAAAGACTTTTGAGATGTCTTCTCACAGGCTTGGCCCAGGCTCTGTTGAGCACATATTTCAACTCTGCTGTTTTGCTAAATTCACCTCTTTTCCTGCTGATTTATTCCTCTTTCTGCAGGTTATTCCTTTCACTTCCCCTGCATCCAATGCTGCTTTCTATTCTTGCCTAAAGAAAAAAGAAGCTCTCCACAAATGTAAACCATTTTGGCCTTGAGTCATCCACTTGTATGTTCCAAAACAGTACTTATTACTCAAAACACCTCTTGTTGTTTTAGCCCAGTGCCCATCACCTCACGGAGACACTTTTGTCTGCTCCAATTCTCTTTGCTGTCTGTTTTTCTCCACAACATCCGTAGCATCAAAAGAAGCCGTGGCTGTGGTGATCCCTGTGACTCCATCAAGGGAAGACGCCGCAGCTTGTATAGAAACACGCTGTTTCCATCGAGTGGGATGGGAAGCACAGAGGGGTTTTTCAGCATCCGGTCATTGTGTGGTTCTGATAATACCCACAGAGGTTACAGAGGATGCGGAGCATCCGATGGGCCTGACTTTAAACCTAAAGCTAGACAAATAAAAACCTCTTCAAGGACAGCTTTAAAGTGCAGTAATAGAGCCCTTCTGGCCGTATCCTGTATTTTACCTCCAGACGAGAGATCGATGTGCTGAGCATGCTGGAGACACAATCCTTAGCCAAAGCATTGTTAAAATGCCAGTATTTCATCCCATGTGAAGAGCAGGGCAGTGTGTTACATGGACACTCATAGAGGAAAAAGATAATGAAATTGGCGGTGTGTGTTGTATGTTCCCAGTAGTCTCCACACTGTGGTGTCCAAACAGAGGGGTTAGAAAAATAAAGACAGATGGCAATTGTATCTCTCAGCCCGCTGAGGTGTAAATGTGGGACACGATGTGGGACACATGGACCTAGAGCAAAAAAACTCAAACAAGAAAATAATGAATGTCAGCAGACCCAGACGCTGTGCAGTTGCTGTGCATTAGTTGCACTTGGGGTATGGCACCACTTCTCCATCCTCTCTTGCCTAGCTTTGAAGTTCTGGCTGCAAACAGAAAGGTGACAGTAGCAGAGCGGGGCAAGCAAGCAGGTTCACAATGCAGGAGCATAACGCTGCCTTGTAGTAAGGCTGCCATCCTGAAGTGCTGCCACACTCCTCCCAGACCTAAAAATAGTAGGTGAGTGTGCAAAGGCCTCGTGTCCTTCGTGCCACCCATCTACAGAGAGACGGAGCAAAGTCTTGAGGTGCATCAGCTGTGCTGAACTCCTGCACCGTGGGCCCAGCTCTGTATGTGCGTGTGTGGGTATGCATGTGCATGCGTGCACGTGAGCCAAGCCCTCAAAGAAAACCACTCATGCACCTGGTGGCCCTGTGTGCCAGTGGCCCAAACACTGGGTGTGATTAGAAAGCAGCCCGGGGAGTATTTATTTGGAGTGATGTTGTGGAACAGAGGGCTCGCTGCTCTGCAGGATGTGGTGGGCAGGGTACCCATGCTTTGATGCATCCCGTGCTGTCCCCCACTGCCAGGCACCACTGGGAAGGTGCAGCGATGTCTGGATTATGCCAGCTGCTGGAGAAGGTCTCCATGGCGGAAGGGAGCTGCAAAACCTTTGCACAGATTGCATGAGGCTGCCTCCGTACTGTCTGCATGGTACCTGTGGTGTTAGGCCATTCACGAGCTGACTGTGTCCCATTCATTGTGCATTTGCATATTGTGGGGGGGCAGCGAGTGCTCCCTAAAGCAGCCAGATCCAATGCAGCAAGCAGCCAAGCATCCTACCATTAATGCCTGCTTGCTAGGTGCTGATTAGATGAGCAGTGGCAAGCACCAGCTTCCAGATGTTCCAGGCGTGCAGAAGCCATCGCTGGCACTGCCTCCCCGGGGCACCATGAAGCCCTTATTGCACTGGCCAAAATGCACACGCCTACAGGACAGCTCGTTTCTTGACTGGTTTTAATTTCAGGGCCTGGCACAGAGAGGAAATGGGAAGAAAGGCATGGAAACACCTGCGTGACTTCAGTGGAGAGTGACAAGAGAATGTGGAGTTGGGAATGTCATACTAATTTCATCTCCCACTGATGTGCTTACTTGCCGTAGCAGCCTTACATCAGAGCAGTATTTTGAAATCAAGTGCTGCAACTGTAGGCAAAAATGAAATAATTTAAGAGCAAAACCCCAGTCTTATCTTGAAAGTACCTTGCTTGGGTGGCTGTCACAAGCATAAGCCTGAGTCTTCATGCTGTTTTTCAGTTCTCCCTAACCAGACATTCTCAAATGCTGCATTAAGATAAGTTTCTAGGCCCAGTAATTATTATCTTGCATACAAAATGCAGCCTGCTAAAGAATCCCAAATCCTAATTAGAGGAATGCAGTTCTGCCACACGGGACTCAATCACCCCAGAGCACAACCATTTCTAGTGCCTCAAGACAACAGCAAAACTTGTGAAGGCTCCTTCTTTTGCAGGGCATTCACCAACAAGCAAACCCACCTGATTTCCCAACAGCTGGGTCATCCCCTCATTGAGTTTGCCCTTCTCTTACCCCCGGAAAGCCGTACGCAGGGGGCATGGAGCTCAGAAGACTTTGCCAGGGAAAGGTCTCCATCTTCCTGTACCACGCGGAAGGCTTGAGTGTGCTCTTAAGATGAAGGCTTCCAGAAAAAGACCTTCATCTCTGAAAGCCTTGGTCAAGCTGAGCTGCACCACCACAGCTAGACCAGCATCACTTCCCCAGCCCTTGGCTCCTGCTGGGATGGGATTGCCTCTCAGGGGATGCCTTCGCCTGCTTGCTCATCACCTGTTGCAGACGCATGGCAATAGTTCTCAGGAGAGAGCAGGCAAGCGCTCTTTATATAATAAAGTGGTTGTTTTAATAATATAACTAGAGCAGTGTTCTCTAGGTAGCCTGGGGGAGGTTGGCTTGTTTGTTTTTCTTATATAAGTTGAAATTTATTTCAAACTTAGGATTTTATTTTGCTGCGGCATTTAGAGCTATGTGCAGGGGGAGGGTAAACTAGAGTCTGGGACTCTGGCTTGGAGAGGTTTGGACCCACTGGTGAGCCACAAAACGTGGCCGTTTAGTCCATGTGGGACACTGGCACAGCGCCTGAGTCCTAATGGACACTGTGAGGACTATTTTGTCTTAAATACCTCCTCTTCCTCCCTCCAGTCTGCTACGTTTGTTCGGACCCCTCACTGCTCTCCTGCAGAGCTGTGGTAGGAGACGTACGACATGTGAGAGGCAAAGCTACCTTAGATGTTCCTGCCGGGCATAATCAAACAGGGTGTTGAATGTGAGGTACACACAGCAAGTAGTGGGGGAAGAAGCCCTCCTTGCATCTGTTTACAGGGCAACCCTCAACCTGAAGCCATGTGAGCAGAGCAGCACAGGTTCCCCCAGGCTGAATCACAGAGGCTCGCAACCAGGTGCAGCAGCACCGTGCGTCCCGTTGGGGCAACGAGTGAGTCCTTTTCCTGCTGGAACTTGGGGTAGACATCAGACCAGTCAAATGGCAGTCCCACACTGGAGTTTAACAAATATGCCATGGTCGGTAACTTTGCAATCAGCAAAAAGAACACGGACTTTCAATGACTAGAGATAGGCAAGTTTCTGGATTTATATCAAGTGGCTTAAGATGCTCTGCAACAGCTGCAAAGAGCAAGGCTCTGTAGTAGTTTTACATGGATTTTAGCACCGTGATAAACCAATATAATCAGAGTCTGCTTCATAGCTCTGATTCACCGTTAGGCAGTGTAAATAAAGACTAACACATTTCAAACAATGGGATTACTCTACCATAAAACTAGGAGGAGAGCTAAGGCTTTTATTCTACGTGGAGGTCACTCTACAAAAAAAGGCTGTACATCTGCCTGTGTTTTTAACAGGGAAAAGGCTATTGTTTGTTATACTGAGGGACATTTCTGCATCACTTGTTTTGGCAATAAGAACAAGAGACTTAAGCACATGGCATCACTTCTATAAGGTTTTATTTAGCTAACCTGATATGGAAGGACAGCAGACAGGAAAATACTGCTTCTTCAGGTGCCTGTGGAGGCACAGTATTACCTGACACAATGTCCTGTTTGCATCCTCTTCTCTTGCAGGAACCATGACACCCTGGCTCACATGACTACCCCCAAAGAAATGCTCTCCAACGTCATGCAAGCTCTGCGTTACCTGGACTCCCGACTTCCAAATGGCAGCCACGTGATCTTAACCGGCTTGGTGGATGGACGCTTTCTCTGGGATAATCTGCATGACAGATACCATCCTCTAGGTATATATGAGATGTTGTGGGGTCCTCTTGGTTATCTGCCTGCTCATGTTTCCTTCTCTCCCTGAATAATTTATGGATCTATTGACATATTTCAAGCAAACCTGACAGAGTGGAGGAGATCTGGAAAATATGAGATGGATATTGGCTGTGTACTAGAAGTAAGAGAGTCTCACCCAGTGGGGAATAGCCCCAGCTAGAGGGCAGATCCCTAACCCTATGGTGCCCAAACCTGCCCGCCAGGTGGGCCCTCAGCTCCAAACCAAGCTTAACACATGCTGTGGATGTGGAAACAAGCTGTTCTGCTTCAGCCTTGGCCCAAAACTGAGGCCAGCCTGCCTGTGCTTCATCCTGGATGTTGTTACAGGTGGAGCTGGACATCTGAACGCTCACTGACTGGTGGATGTCTTGATAATGCTGGGTGTGCACCAGGACAGGATTAAGCCAAGGAGTTGTGGAAGACTGAGTAGATACTAAAGAAGTAAATTTTCCATAAACGTTGGGTGTCTGCCACCTCCTACACTACACACAGGTGTGACAAATGAAACTTCACACCACGTATAGGCATGTTTGGGGGCTTTTTGTTGGAGTGCCGTTGCCGTAAGGTGCTTTGAGGCAGTGTTTGCAGAGATTTGGAGGCTAACTCTGGGAGCCTGTCACCTCAGAGCACGCATGAAACTGCGTGTCTAACCATTAATTGACCACTTGCTCAATGGCTTCATGCTATGCCAAGCAGCAAAGAGGAACATCATCGGGGGGGGGCTGCATTCACACATGACGGTGTGAGACCTTCTGTGCTGTGGTTAGGCTAGTGTCCATGCCTCAGGGGTTGGTGTGGGGACTTTTCCACGGGAAAGTGGGATGTTTATGGGGTGGCAAGTTTGGAAGCTTGATCCAGAACCCCTTCTCTACAAATATCTACCACCCCACAGTCAATTAAAAAAGAATGCGAAATGTTTGATCTTGGTAGCAAAGAAAGTTTTTATACAAG
Source organism: Chauna torquata (assembly GCA_013399475.1). NCBI lineage: Eukaryota > Metazoa > Chordata > Aves > Anseriformes > Anhimidae > Chauna > Chauna torquata. The sequence continues at coordinate 305,336 of VXAL01018372.1, forward strand.
CAGCAAAAGCATGTTTAATGTTCTCCAATCAAGTGTAGGCATAAGGAACCATCATGGCAGTTCTGCTGTCAAGTTTTAGACCAAAAACATGTTCCTTTTGGCTTCAGGTAAAGGAATCTCTCTTAAGTCTGAGTAAGTGGGAAGTTGTTGCCATATTAGTCCTCATCAGTAAATAGAGAGAGAAAGAGAAGTTAATCACATCATTAAAATAGCAGATTACATCCTCAGATGATTTTGGCAACCACTGCGTATTTGAGTTTTCAAGAGGCTCTGTGCCTGGTTTCCCCAGGTTAATCATTGCCAATGGCCACATAGATTCTTTTTGATATACTACACATTATTTTACCCCTCAAAAGTACATGCCTCTTCAGAAGTCTGAGGTCTCCATTTCTGTTGTTTTCCTGATACATCATCACATTTTCTCTAATAAGCACTACTGTCAAGTGAGAACAGGAAAAAAGAAAAAGAAAAGAAAACTCCCATCCCTTTTGGCACAGGGTAAGCCTGTGATAATGATTTTTCAGTCACATAAACGCACTTCATTGCTTGAGTGCATGTTTATCACAGGGGCAGTTCCACTACTGGATATCTAATTATCAGAGATAACATGTAGCATTTTTGGCACAAGCCAAACCAGGAGCGATTAGCTATAGGACCAGTTAGCAATTTTTCAGAGGGCTTCGTTCACCTTGGAGGGAGCCAATTAATCCTAAGCAATGTGTTTTGCAGCAAGACATCGCTTCTGGCAGATCCTCCGACGGGTTGTGAGGAGGTTTCCCTGCTTGGCAGCCAGTCAGACACCACCAGACATTGCTCTGGCTTTCTGCCGAAATACCCAGCTGGGCTCACGCCAGCCAAACCCATCGGCTGCTGCAGCTGTTTGCTCGCCAGTCCCCCCAGCAGCCTGTCACACAGCCTGACACTTTGGGATTATGTGGGTCTGGGACATCCCCACCAGCCCTTGATCTTTGAGCTCCCCAACTGTTGCTCCCCAGGCAGCTGATACTGCTGCAGGGTGAGATAGCCAGGAGTCGCACCTGTGCAGTGGAGCTCCTATAATGCTGCCTGAGGAGCATATTTCATTTGGGCGGTATCATATTCTGTAGTTCCTGGAACAGCAATGACGAAAATTGCACGTTTCAGCGCTGCAAAAAATAATGAAGCCTGATGGGAGGCTCAGTGTGCTACTAACTCAGAGAATTGAGTGTCTGTTTACTTTTTATCCTGGCTGTAGCCACCAAAGAAGCAGAAAGGTTGAGAAAATAGGTAATTCTCTTGGCAATCAAGGCTATTGAGCAGCATAATGAATTTTAGGGAATGTCGGCTGGGTGTTTAACTTGGTGCTTCAATTTGCTCACCCGCCAAGATGGATCTGTGTCCCTCTTTGACAGCAAAATTGTTTCTCCCTTGTAAGGCTAACCTCTCTGAGGTAAACATGAAGCTTGGGGTATATACACTCACCTTCAGTCCTCCTTTTGGCTGTGCAACAGCTGCGTTTTGCTTGGAGAGTGAGAGAAGTGCTAATGGATGAAATACCAGTCAGGCACCTCCCAGATCCACGCGGGTGGTGGTGGTGGGGCTCCCAGGCTGCCTCTCCCCACCCACCCAGCGCTCCAATGCATGGGGACACACGGAGCCACAAAGTGAAGTGATGGTGGTGCCTTTGGCCATCAGGCATGCAGAGCTTCCTTCTCTGTGTTTTGCAGGGCAGCTGAACAGAGACATCACCTACAGTCAGCTGTACTCTTTCCTCAATTGCCTTCAGGTAAGGTCTGCCTTAGGAGCATCCCTCCTCTCCTTCTCCTTCTCCTCTCCGCCCACCCACCACTAAAGTGCTGCCTCCCTTGCCCACCCAGGTGAGCCCCTGCAGTGGCTGGTTGACTGCCAATGAGACCCTCAGAAACCTGACCTCAGAGGTAAGGAGGAATACCACCTCTGAGGTGGTTGCACAGATCCAGCCTCTTGACCAGAGGGTCTTCCAGTGTGCTCTGCCCCCATATCTTTTAGAGCATCATAGAACCATAGAATCATCTAGGTTGGCGAAGACCTTCAAGACCATCAAGTCCAACCTTCAACGTGACCTACCAAGTCCCATCACTAAACCATGTCCCTTAGGGCCATGTCCACACGTCTCTTAAATACCTCCAGGGGTGGGGACTCCACCACTTCCCTGGGCAGCCCATTCTAATGCCTGACCACCCCCTCCATGTAGAAATTTTTCCTAAATACAAGGTGTCTTGTGTTATGTAATAGGGTGTCTTCACTGAAGCAGCACAGGACTCCCCGAATCCTTTCACAATAGCCAGAACAGATAAAACTGCATGGCTTGGACGTAGGACAACAAAAGGAATATGCAACATTGCCATGTCAAGAGAAAGTTTAAACTGAAACTATGTACTGATACAGTTCATTTTGCTTTAGTCTTTTATATGTTTAATACTTTTTTGGTCTAAACCTGATGTCCCAAATGCAAGACATCAGCATATGTTTTTTTCTTCCAAAGATGTGGAAATTTCCATGCCCATCCTCTGAAACACCTTACAGGTTCTCAGAGCAGCACGGTTAAGCTGCAAGCTTTGTAAATGTGTACGCATTGTGACCCCCTCAGCTGTCCAAACTCATTCTCAAGGGACGTGATCTCCCTGAGACAAAAATGTTCAGGGTCCAGGTCTCTGAGAAGAAAGTGAGCCTGGTGAGAACAAAACTGCTTACAGACCAGGCAGCCGTGACCACAGAAAGACGATGGTTTAGATTTTGCTGGCAGCAGGAGCAGTCCCTGAGAGCAAGATCCTGACTCCGTCTCAGTCCGGGATTTGCACTGATCTCCCTCAGGCACATTGCTGTGGCCTTAATCGCCAGATGGTGTGGCCAAGGAGCACCAGGGCTGCAGGCAGGAGTGGGAGCAGATGGACAGGGATGTCTTTTAAAATTGACCCTAAAAATCCGGCAGCACATAATATCAGCCACTTGTTCTCTGACTTTTAACCCTCCCCCTTGCAGCTGTGTAAAAGAGCCAGTAAGCAAGTATAGTCAAAGGTGTCATCTCTGTGTATAGTAGTATTAATGTATGCATTCACTAAACAAAAAATACAGCCTTAATTTCGCCAAGCTTTACAGACAGGTTTCATTTTATGCCCCATCCCTCTTGACTTATTAAGCACTTTCCTAAGTCTTCGCAGGACTGCAGCTTACATATTAGTACCTCCATCACAGGATGTACAGGACATCTAACTGCTGTCCATATGCAACTCCTATGTCTGCAGGGCGTGAATTAATCTTCCTTCTGGCTTCCTGTCTGAAACTAATTGTCTATGTTACCATCCAAACTGCGCGTGTTAAATATTTAGGAGATCCTGATCTCTGTTACGGCTGTAGAAATCACACTGGATATATCAGCTAGGCCTGTGGCCAACAGAGGTAATTTACCCTGCTGAAAGTAAGAGCAGAATTCGGTCTGGCTAGCTGAGTGTTAGCACCCGTGACGCAGCAGCAGGAAGGATAATGGGAAAAGAGAACATTTATCCTCTACAGAAAGATTCGGTTTTCTTTAAGAGGATTGGAAATGACTGGGCTGCCACTCATCAAGAGGCCTCTGAAAATGAGAGAGCCTGAATAATTATACAGGAGAAGGGCCACTGCTAAAAGAGGTTTCTGGTAAAATAACTATACGCTGTGTTAATCTTATTATCTCAGATGAGGTCAGTGCAATCTGCAATGGCACATTGCATCGCGAGCTGAGTAGCCCAAAGGCAGAGGATGTCTGGTGCACGTCTATGTCCTGATGAAAAACCCTGTTTCTCCTTTCCCCCAGTTTACAGGGTCATACTAGCTTCCGAATTCTTGCCCGCATACCAGTGACAAAACCCAAACCCACTCAAAGCAGCATAAGTAGCCATGAAATGTCACCCAATCGCTTGATTTTTGCAGAGAGCCTTACAACTTTCCAATGTCCTGAAGGAAATAGCGAGGTCTGAGAAATTTGCCAACTTCGATGTTTTCTACATGGATTTCCCACTGAGACAAAGTAAGTTGCTTTTCTCTCTCCTTCTCCCTCAGGGAGCGTTCTGTCCCGTGCTGGGCTGTTAATGCCCTCTGTATATGTTAGCTCTGCACTAAGGACAGCATGGCCAGTCAGCCTGGGTGATCCTGGTGGCACTACCTCCAGAAGACGAATTTTTCTTGGCCAGTTTTCCTCCCTGAGTAACACAGCCACCCTCCCTTAGCTTGGTGCTTTCAAAAGCATCTCTCCCAGGAAGAGCTAGCTTCTTTCCTGTGCTTCCTTCAGCACCGAAATACCTCTGCGACACTGACTTGACCAGCTTACAAAACTCATCCTTTTGTGATCCTAAGTGACATTAGGTAAGCGCATTACCTAAATCACTTCCTACTGCAACTGACAAAAAAAAAAAAAAAAGAACCAGGAACTTTTGGTGCCACCCATCGCAAGGAAAGCAAAAGCTCTTCTGACAAATCAGTGGTTAGAAACATGCTCACTCTTCCATTTTAAGAAAAGGATCAGCATGGGGTGAGGGATTGAGGTGGGCAACATATTCAGGCAGTTAGTGATGGAAAAGAAGGAAAACAGCTTTTTCCCTCTGTCCAGTCTGAACCTCCTGTGTTTCAGCTTATGCCCGTTGCCTCAAACCCTCCCACCTTGTGCTACTGTGAAGACCCTGACCCTGTCCCCTTGTCACCTCCCTGGGAGCACTGGGGGCCGCTGCCAGCTCCCCCCTGAAGCCGCCTCTTCCCCAGGGTGAACCGTCCCCATCCCTCAGCTCACAGGGCTGGAGCTCCAGACCCAGCCACCTTGGGGGCCTCCTCCATAACTTGAATTTTTAGATTCAGTAAATAGTACATAATAATTTTTTTAAAAAAAAATCTGGCCTGCACTTCCTTATTTTGGTATTCACAAAGGGAGATCCTGCTTGAAAAATTTTGCCTGGGGACCATATATTTTTGTTTTGTTTTGTTTTTAATGATAATTTAAATCCCAGAATGCAGACAGCTAAAACTGGAGCCACAAAGGGACAGAAGCAGCCTGGCAATGCTTGAAAGTGTACATCTCTAACACCTCTTGCTGTCAGTATCTGGCTGTCCTTGGAAGCACAAAGCTGCTGAGGCACCGAATATTATTGCAAAAGTCTCATTTGCAGCCTAACCCCATCAAAACTCACAAACTTATTTTATCCTACATGACTCAGTTCAGGAAGCTGGGTCTGGGTCTTGTGCAGACCACATGGAGGAGGAGGTGAGGAAGAGGGAATGGGAGAGGGAGTCTTTCCATTCAAAACTTTAGCTTGTAGATGCAGACCCTACTGTCAAATTAGGTATCACAGCACAGAGTTTCAGGACATCCAAGTCTCTTTGTGGCTTTTACCTCAGCTACTTAATATTTAATAAGTCATTAGGATTTGGAACAAACTACCTGCTGGGTAGGCAAATTACTTTAACAAGTTAAATTGCTAACTTCGGGTAATTTATTTGCTTTCATGAAAAGAAACATCTTAATATAATTTGCTGTTCTTGATTACATCGCGTTAAATAAATGAGGTAAACAAAATCACACATACACATACAAACATCAGCTCTGACAGACACTTTGCAAAGTTTCCTGCAGCCCTGGTGCTGACGATGTGAGCTTCCTGTCAGTAAAGCTGTCAGTTCACAAGTGTGCTCAAAAGCGAGCTCAGGCTGCTGACCTACTTTCCTGGTCTCTTTCTGAAACAAGTGCAAATCCTCCCCTAGACTCTCCAGACATCAAATATTTAGCAGTGGTTTCAGGCTGTGTTGAGGACATTGATTCCAAGCAGGCCTGTGCATATGTACATAGCAGCTCGCAGCCTTCACAGAATCACAAGGTTG
>VXAL01018373.1:26103-45065 GCA_013399475.1 Chauna torquata
TCAGAAGGCAGCTGAACTGTGTTAGCTGCTGTTAGGACAGCGAGAAGGCAGAAGAAAGCCAAGGAACTCAAGAAAATTGATAGGCTAACATATTAAAGATCTGTTGGTAAAAATCTTGACAAAGTCTGCATTCACAACTTCCATGTGTTAACATGTGCCCCAGCCACAGGACTGCTAGTCAGTTGCTGCTGGAGAACTTGCTCCTTATAAAATCTTGGCAATGTTGTGAAGGTGAAAGCCTTCTTTGTTTAGTGGAACACTTTTAGTAGTTTTTGATAAGAATAATCTTGTGAAATGAGCTAACTTATTTTGCCTGGATCTATTTTTGTTCTAATATTGTTTGTAATGTTTGTAGACAGGCTTTGCAAACATGCTAGTAAATTTTATATAAAAACAGAATTAAGGTATACAGACCAGTTGTACAGTAGAAATGTATACAAAGCTTTAGTAGCTACATTGGTTTCTGGAGAAGTGTATGAGAATTTCAGAAATATTCTGAAAGAAGGAAGCAGGAAATGGTCTTTTAAGGCACATTGTAGAAGTCATGATCTTGCCCTAGTCTTATGCAAGCACAAAATACGGGAAATGTTTAAAGATTCTTCCATAGATTATCTTTAAGGGTGCATACATTTGAATAATTTAATTTAGGAGATACTGGGGATACAGACTGCTTGACTAGAAATGATCTATATCTTCTATTAATACATAAATTATTTTAATAATTAATATATTCTACTTGTGTTATTCTGGCTACAGGTACAGTTCAGTGCATGTGCATTTAATAGTTGACAGAGAAGCAGATCTTTCTAGAAGATCACTCATAGTGCCTAAATTGTAGTGTTTAATCTTACCGTGACTGTTCTCAGAATTCCTGCAGACAGTTTTTCTTCTGAAGAGGAGGATCTACAGTCACCTATTCCACCATTTACAAAGAGTTGGAAGGAATTATGGAGGCCTACTCCAGGTGCAGCCAGCAAGAAAACATTAGCAGAGGGCATGAATCTACTGGTAGTAAAAATTAAAACAGAAAACAGAAGGAACTCTAATCTAGGCTTCTGACATATCCATGGCTAAAATATCGACAGCTTTGATCATGTTTGGTACATTCTTACGCTGCCTGCCTCTTTGAGTGATCAGATTATTTCATCCTTGTACACTTGCCTAAAACAATACATTTATTTTGTCTAATAATCCTAATAAAAATGGAATAGAAAACTTACATGGTCAAATAATTTGTCTCTTACAATTTTCATTCCAATTTCCTTTGTGGTACTGAATTATTCCACATGACCAAAGCAAGGTAATGTGGATTCTTCATTGGATCAAACTATCCATTTATGTAAAAAGGGCAAAAAAAAAAAAAGAAATGAGGTATTTATGATGTTATAAAACTCTTTTCGCTTCTGGACACCAAAATGTGATAGAGCAGTAAGACTAATAACCACTGCAAATTTGATATTCCTCCTTGATAATTGTTTTGACTTCATAGTTACTGACCATGTATTTGAGTGTCAGTCTTCAAACCCCACATTTCTAGAGCTACATGAAAGCTAATTCACTGAATGCTGTTCACGTGGACAGAACATTTCACTCTTTGGATGTCTGGATAATGAAATTACAGTGATGCACTGGCTTTAGGAACCACTTCACCTCATAATCGTCTAGCAGAAGAAACAGGTGGTTAAAACATACTGGTAGTACCTACTTTCACTATCAATTATTGTACTACATATTTTTAGCTTACCCCACGGATAAAGTGCATAAGTTTGCAATTCATAGTGACAGTGGAAGGGAGTTATAGAAATCACAATTACATTACATAAGAACTAAATGAGGAATACCATTTTCTGTTACTTATTTCTAGTTACATAAACACACAATAAACATCTCAAATGTATGATCTCCATGTATTCATGGAGAGCACTCTAAAGGGAAATTTTGATTTCTACAGCTGAAGGAAAGTTACAGTAACAGAAAAAGGGTTTGCTATATATGGCTTAACCCAAAAGTTTACTAACGGTTGCACAAAATCTTGGAAATACCAGTTTAACAAGAAAAGTTTTGCAGACTGTGGGACTATGCTGAAAAATTTATTTCTGAGAGCCTAAAAAACTGCCCATTGTAATGCTTTACGATAATTTTCTAATTTATTAACAGAACCAGAACAGATTTTAGTGGGTGTTAGATATTTAGCTTAATAGAATCAAATTGTACCATTTTAACAATTTTCTACCCATTGTAGACATTGTAACTCACTACAAGCTATTCATCCTGTCATTAAGCATACAGAGGTTTGGCTGCAATGCATCTGCAAAGTCTTCAGGAAGAAAATTAATCTATGATGATCCTCTATTATGATGACAAGTAGTAATACTATTATTCTCAATAAAATGAGCTTATACTTGCTTTTTTTAGTTTGTGAGGGATTTATTATGTTTGGCTGAACTTATACAGACAAAGTAGGAATGAATTTGAACTGATATCTGAACAGGATCTTTTGTTTTGTTTTGTTTTGTTTTGTTTTCCTTAGATTAACTCAAATAATATTTTATACTCTTTACATTTTGTTAATGGTCTTTATTTATGAGGAGTCTATGCTTTTGCGTTTGCTACCATTGCATGTTTTAAATGGCTACTAAGCAGATTTGCCAGTTGAGGTCTGATGTTTCATATTTGCTTACATAATGGTTTAAAAAAAATTTTGAGAAGCCTTCATGTGTGTAGCAGGGTGCCAATAGGAAGTCTTAGAATGTATAAGTCTTTCCACTTTAGATCTGTATATCAGTGTATGTCCTGGGTCACAAGAAGCAGGAAATTCCTTGAACACCAGCAAATTTCCCATGTGACTTCACTATTCGATTGTGTCAAATAGATAAAGAACAAACCCATTGTACTTCCTTTCTGAAAGATGTGGAGGGGAAGGGTCTTACAATGATCATGTAAATTAATGGCATTTCTGCTTGAAATTCCAGAGAGCACTATAGACAAGCACCAAGCTGGTATAACTGACTGCAGTCTGTAATTTAAAGAATTTAATACATCGTAAAGTATACCCGTCTTCCTTTCTAAAACTGAATAAGGAGGTCACTGATTTAATTTCCTCTAATGAAGTCTGTGGCAGGTATTTCTGGAAGAGAGCTAGTAACATCATCAAACCCAAATATTAGCATTTAAGCGATTAACCTATATCACTGACATTGTTCTCTTCTGAAGGTAGGGTTATGTTTCTTGTATGTTGTTTTTAGCCAGTTGGGACAAAAAATTATATATATATTGTGTGAAGATACAGAATCCACAATCACTTATTCTCCTTTTTAGCAGGATGACTTTCAGGTAGACATTTCACCATTCAGTGCATCAGGTATTTATTCCATCTGCTTTTTCTCAGCAGCTTACAGAGTTTTGTTTCCTCCACTATTCCTAAATACTCTTTCCCAGCTCCATTTGACCCACTACCAATCAAGTGGCGGGGGGCGGGGGGGAGGCCTCTGCTATAGCATGACGAGTGAATCTAAACATTTTTTTTCCCTCCAGATACACTTTTAAACTAAATCACTTCGGTTACCTGGTACTGATCCACTGTGCAGAATGTTGTCACAAATAGTTATGCTTTCTAAGTTGAGGTGGCCTCTCAAGGGCAGGAATAGAAGAAAACAGATGAGAAACTATGGCTGCCATTTCCCTGCCCAGAGATAACACAGTTGCTTTCATGTAGTGCTTTTAGATCTAATGATAAAAAGTTCTTTGAATTGGAGGTATTTTCAGAAGATTATCAGAAGATAATGATTGGATTTTATGTTACATTCAAGTCATTCTGTCTGTAATGAAAACCTGAAGAAGCATCCACATTAATATTCCTATTATTATTAAATAAATGAAAGCAGATAACAGTATTCTGTTCTCATTTAAATCCAGCAGCTGCAGCTTTTAAGAAAATGCAAATATTTCCATAATCATATTATCATTGTCTGAGTTGTAGATACTTGGACAGGTATTTAACTTCAAGCATATTCTTTGCCAGTAGCTTTGAAGTTAATATTTATTGATTGTTAAGATTACAACTAGCTAGCCACAATTAGTCAACTTTAGGTAAAGAGCTCAATGAAGTATGTCTCCACTGCCTCCCTGCTTGATCAAGGATTAAACATTAGATGAGTCAAGGACACCCGCCCACTGTGACCTTCCAGAACGTCTCAGCAGTTCTCTGGTCCATGTTGCACATTTCCCATGCAGTGTCTGTGGATGCTGTGTTTGTGTTTTGCATCAGACTTTCAAGGCAAATGGAATGTGCCCTGAATTATCTTCTCTGCCAGTCACAGGTTGCGCACTGTGCCAGTTTTGTTCAGCTTATGTCAGTGTGTGTGAGACTTAGCTAGTGGGTCAGTGACTCCTGCCAGTTATTCTTAGACCTTATCATCCTAATTCCAGAGTAATATTTATCTATAACATTCCATAAGCAATTAACATTTTAAAATTTATTTTCAGTTTATTTTCTATGCCATAATGTACATTCTTAGAACATGTCTGCTTACCCCAGAGATCCCTCCAGTGCATTGCAATCTCCTATTGGGAATATGAGCCCCTTTCAGAATTGTGAACCGTGTAGGACAGTGATTATTTCAATACTAAAACTCATGGATGAATGGATTAATGCTGGACAATTAGGGCTGGGCATCTCAATGCCTTTTGTCAGTTGGATCCTCATTACATTTTCTGAATATGTACGACCTGTTGCAGGGTCCTGATTTATTTGTTGTTCTGACTCCTGAATGAACACATCATATACCTATATTCATCTTTGTGTGTGTGTGTGTCTGTGTTCCTACTGACTTTGAGAAGTCTGTATCTGTGATATGTTCTGTCATGTTAAAGGACACAGGAAATTGTCATAAAATGGTAAAAGTGCTTGATACATGTATCTTGCATCTGCATACATATACATAGACTTCACTGCTATATAACCCATGACAGGGAGGTATACAGCTGCATGGTAATTTCCTTACCAAAAAGAACTAAATGGAAATTTTCTGAGAAAGCTTTCATTAGAAAATCTATGGGCTGAATCAAAAATGTTTCTTTTTTGTTACTATATTTACTTCTATAGATTTTATAGTAATCCTCTGAAATCTTTTTTTTTGGTTAGGTTCTTGCCTAGCGACCCTCGAGCTAGAGACCCACCGCCTTCTTAGGCTTGGGAGATGTCTGCTTACCACAAGTCCCTGATTTGCACAGCCTAAAAATTTCGAACCTCTGACTTCAGGGTCCACCATCTAGCAAGATAATTTGAATTAAATATGCCAGAGGAACTGCTCATAAGATGACAGAGGCAAATAGATCTAATACAGCCAGGAATACCAGAGAAATTTTTGTCATGGAGATGGGAGCTTGAAGTGCCTGACAGACTTAAGCTTGGCTCCTTGTTCTGTCAGAGGGATCTTGGATATCAATTTCCTCTGATTTTCAGCATGCTCTGGGAGGTATTTTGTATGCTCTCCATATGGGTATATGTATACAACAGTAAGGAAACTGACCAGCATTTTCAATTATATGGAAATCAATATATCATATTATATCATATCAATTAGTGTTAGATTTGTGTACAACCGTGTTGGTATGATTATGACCAGAAATCACTGAAAAGGTAGAAAGAAAGTGCCAAGAACTTTGTTTCGACCTACAAAGTCTGTCTATAATAGAGCTCTTACTGTCAAGGTGCAGAATGCCTTCACTAAGTAGAGCAAGATTAGAGGATGGACAGATCTTTGTAAAAACAGATTAACAGGGCAGTAGCAAACATCTTCACATTCTCAGGATCGTCTTGACAATGAAAAAGGACAAATTGCACTCCGTGAATTTGAAATTGCTTTCCTAATGTTACTTTCCAAATGTATCTGTTTATCTCTTGACTGCAGAAATTACCACCATACTACTTAATGGCAAAGGCTGACCAGTTGATTTATTTGGGGGATTAAGGACAGTGTTAGCATGTCTTTTGCCATAAAAGGAGGAGGTAGGGGAGCAGAGAAAAGACTTGCCATCCTCAAAGTCAGAACAAAGTAATCTTAAGGGTGCTATAGTCATTGACATAAATGTTGCTGTGGTCCAAGTTTATGGGAAAAAATTATCTTTCCAGGACTGACAGTCTTTTAAAAATTCAAGACTTGTTCCTCTTTCTAATTTTGATTAGCAGGCTATCTAGATTGTTTTCTCTAGGGTGGTTTAGTCTGGTGTTTTCACACTGATGCCTCGCTAAGCTTCACCACACTGCTCTCTCACTCTCCCTCCTCAAAAGAAGACGGAGAGAAAATATGAAGGAAAAAAAAAGCTCATGGGTTGAGATAAAGAGAGAGAGAACCCTCACCAACTACTATCACGGGCAAAACAGACTCAGCGTACAGAGATTAATATAATTTATTACCTATCACTAGTGAACCCATCATTAGTGAGAAACTAAAAGCAAACTAAAAACACCTTCCCCCCATCCACCCTCTTCTCCCTCCTCCCCCCCGAGCTGTGCAGGGGAACAGGGAATGGGGGCTGCAGTCAGTCCATATGGCTTTGTCTCCACCATTCCTTCGTGGTCACTCTCTGCTCCTGCCCCAGCATGGGGTCCCTCCCATGGGATGCCGTCCTTCCTGAATGGATCCTGCGTGGGCTTCCCACAGGCTGCAGCTCTTCAAGAGCTGCTCCATTATGGGTCCGTACCACAGGGTCCATCCCTCAGTAGCAAACTGCTCCAACACAGGTCCCCCACAGATGGCAGCTCCCACCGGATCACCTGCTCATGCGTGGGCTCCTCTCCACGGGCTGCAGCTCAGGCCTGGAGCCTGCTTCTGCAGGGGCTGTCCATGGGCTGCAGCCTCCTTCAGGTCACATCCACCTGCTCCAACATGGTCTCCTCCATGGGTTGTAGCGTGGAGATCTGCTCAACCGTGGTACACCATGGGCTGCAGGGGAACTTCTGCTCCGGTGCCTGGAGCACCTCCTGCCCTCCTTCTTCCCTGACCTTGGTGCCTGCAGGGTTTTTTCTCTCTCATTTTCTCACTCCTGTCTACCAGGCACTGTTGTGCAGCAGTATTTTTCCTTTCTTAAATATGATCTCACAACCAGTGTCACTCACTGGCTCAGCTCTGGCCAGCAGCAGGTACCTTTTCAAGCCGGCTGGAACTAGCTCTTATCTAACATCGAGCAGCTTCTGGACTCCTCTCACAGAGGCAACCCCTGTAGCCCCCGCCAACTACCAAAACCTTGCCACATAAGCCCAATACATTTAACTGGAAGATTTTTCAATGTATGAAGTGAAAACTTGGTCTGTTTTATGCATGTGGCCTCAACAAATGTCTCTAATTCCCAGTTTGTTTAGAGAAAATGCCTTTTGTGAAGACGTAAGGAAATGAGGTCCTGAGGACTTATGGATAGCAAGATAATGTACCCATGTAGTATTTATGATTCTGGACTGAAATCCACAAAACCAGGTCAGTTTCCTAAAATCCTTGCCCAGGAAGACTCATAGTAACTAGTTAACTCAAGAACCTAATGACATGGTAATACAGAGAGGTATAAACATGACACATGGTTTCCACCTACACATTGAGAAGGCATAATACAGATTCAGTCTATAAAGAGATATATACATTACTCCTAGTCTGTGCCTGCACATAGGTCAGTCAGACTGTCCTTAATAGGTTACTGTTGTGGCTAACATCTGCAAGAGTCCAGATATAGGTTTTTCAAAATGAAGATAACTTGTATACTACCAGTTTGGGCAGCTGTCAGTTTAACTCAATTTGACCTATATTGTTCTACTTCAGATCATCCTTTCAGACAAGTGACAGCTGACTCTCTACCTTCACTTCATGGCCACACAGGAGGAGGACGGTATGCAAGGAACAAACTACCTCCGCTTCTCACCTTTCATATTATCACTCTTGCTGAAGGATTAAAAGGTCTGGGTGCAATGCCTTGCTTGGCTCAGGTGCATGTAATTCCTACCTCTCTAGCTGGAATACAAGCTGGGACACATGTATAGCTCAGACTGAAGTTGAGCCTTATTGCAGCCAAGTACGACAGGAATGTCTGGACCAGGGATAAAAGTAGGAAAGCATAAATAAAACATTGTAGACGGGTCTTGTGGGCATAACAGGGGCAGAAAAAGGTCCTGTGCTGTGACTAACTCTTTACATCCATTTAGGAATTTTATCTAGTGGCTCTTTCGTATGAGCTATCTAAGTAATTTGACACAGCAGGAATTTAGACACTTGCAAAAACTCAAAAAAAAAAGTAAGGTGACGGAGTCTGGATCACATTCTTAAGTGTTAAATTTCGCATAAGTTGCACTTCACGATTATAGCACACTTTTGAATTCAGCCCTAAAAGTCTTCTGAAGAAAAGTGTGCTTAGAAATTACTTCTAAGTTATTTATGACTTTCTGATACTATTCCCCTCTTTCTTCTTCCCTCTAGCACATATACTTCTTAATTAGGGCTCTTCCTTTCAGAAATGACAAGCTCCATTTAGTTTGGCTATTTAAGGGAATGTCCAAAGTTATTGCTCAATAATGTATAAAGAAGTGTTTTGTAATGTGGCACTGCTGCATTTTTTTTAACAAAAATTTTTGTCGTTCCTTGAAAGTTACAATAATACTTTTGGTACAAATAATTTAAAAGCCTTACATCTCTGAAGATTTATTGCCATAATTAATTTTAAACATGTGCTTAGCTCATTGGTTTTTATGAGGTTACTTGTGCTCAAAGTTGTGTGTGAATATTTTATGTCAGATTAAGACTTACTGCTGCCTAACAGGTTAAAATAATCCAAAAAATTTAAAATACAACAACAATTGTAATGGCAACATGTACGAAAGCCCCAGCACATTATATTAGCATACTATTTGAAGTAATTGGAAGTAATATTTTCTTCCACATTTTAGAAATGGAAAATCTACATTTTTACTATTTAGAAATTTAAATAAGAAATAAAAATGTAAATATAAAAATATAAATATATAAACCAGTAGTGTTAACATGTTGAAAATAATAAATACAAACAAATGGTGTTATCAGATGATCCTAAGAACTCAAGATTTTCTCCAACATTGTCTAGGTCAAAATAAAGTTTGTCATACATATATGCATACATACATGTGACATAAAAGCAAACATTGTTTACTTTTACTGCTTTTTTTCTTTATACTAAATCTATAAGTCAGTTGGTGAACTCTACTTTAAGGGAGCAAACATTTACAGTAACAGCATACTGCAAAATATATACTCTCAATAGGATTAAGATGCACAATGAGGGGTGATTCCATCAACAAAAAATTGAGAGTCAGTTAACTACCTAATCCTGTTTTGTTTCTTTCATGGCATTTCAATTTGTAGCTCGTTTGTTCTTTCTGCAGCTTTCACAAGGAAAACATCCAACCAGCCGTCAGTAGGGCACTGTGAAAGCTGGTTCCCATCCTGCACAGCCCAGCAGCATAGCCCCAGTTAACATTGGACATGGCTTTCCATAACACATGGCTAGGCAATCCCAATGTCTCCAAGGGCTGTGGTGGTGTGGCGTATACACAGGTGTGTGTCCATTTCCTGTAGAATGCATTGGGCATCCTACAGTCTGTCCTTGTGGTGGCCAGGTGTTGGAGATGGCACCAGGGTGAGGGAACCCTTTACCTTCTAGCTGCTCATGGCATTTGTCTGTGACAAGGACACAAAGTTAGGCTGGTCAACACAATGTTTCCAACCTGAGCTTTCCATGAGGACCAGTGTATGTCCATGAGAAGGAGCTACTTCTTACAGTAGGTTTTGTGCTGTATGGCAGAGTGCAGCCCAGGACAGCAGCTCCCCTGGGGTCTGGGAGCAGGGATCACAGGGTTGACCAAGCCCTCCCTGGTGACCACTGCTCTGCAGAGCCTGCATGTAGCGGGCAAAGCCATGGCCATCAACAGAGCCACCAACAGCTTCTGACACTTACAGATTGTGGTGGGCCAGAACTTGTCCACTGGGGACGAGCTGGAGGTGACACATCTGGAGGTGACGGAGATGTGGTCCAACAGAGACAAAATAGGGTCTCTGGACCCTGGGCAAGGGGTCCTAGATGAGGCTTGTCAGGGACAGTGATGCTGGGTGGTGCCCCTGGGGCCCTGAGACAGTATGTGTACTTGTGCTTCCATAGGGTTTGCCAGGGTCTAGAACCACAGACAAGTGAGAGAGATGCATGCCACTGGAGTGAGTGTTTGTTGCATCCTGCCTGGTATCACACAGATCCAGCTGCACTTTTAAACAAAATGCAAACACATAATAAAATAGTGACATTGCCAAGGGCTTGTGGCTCACGAAAGTGACCCAAATAAAGAGCAAGAGAAAGTAATGATAGGATATAGTGAGTCGTAGGTAACTAATGGCATGTTGCTTCCATTCCCTCACTCACATTACTTCTTTATTTATTGCTAGGATGAGTGTTCAAGTATGTGACACACGCATATATATACATACAAATACGTACAGAAGTGTGAAGGGATGCAATGAAAAAAAAAGGATTTTATGCACAGGAAGAAAGAAAACCTAAGAATGGCTTTTCATTTCTGTAGGTATTCTATAGAATTTTTAGTGGGATGTAGTCTAGTATATTTCTGGGGATAATTAAAGGCTGTTTTCATAATTGCTTTCTGTTACATCCACATTAATTGATGTATTATATGGTGTACATAAATTTCTTTTTGATCCTAGAAGTACGCGGTCATCAGAGATGATCATTTATGAAAGTTTGTACTGTATCAGGATACAGATTTTTTTATACGTTCATTTGGTAGACTAAACAAATTTACTTTCTTATTTTGGTAGCAAAATTATGACCTTCCAGACTTTTTGTCAAACTCACAGTTTGACAATTTGGCAAGATTCTATGACAGCATTTGGTGTCAGCCAAGTATTGCCCTTCTCCCTTTTGTAACCTAAATATCAGAAGATCTCATTGCCGAATTCTACATTTGCCTCTACTTAAATGGGTGAAGACTTTCAAGAATGAGTCACTGAAAACATAAGAAATTAAATAATTTAGGCAACAAGCTGAAGCTTTAAGATGAAAGCTTTTCTTTTAAAAAAGCAGGCTATACTCTTCAAAAGTAACAATGAACAGTATTCTTTTTTTGCTGATGATATATTTAAAAACAACTGAAAATGTCTTCTAGAGCATTGCTAAAAGATTTTTTTTTTTTTTTTGAAAGAAGTCACAAGTAAAAGTTCTTTGGAGAAGAAATACTGTCTTCTTAATTGCTCATTACATCACAACAGAAGAATTTAAACTGTAACCAAAAAAAAAAAAAAAATCTGCAAATCTTAGATTAATAGGTCAGTTGTACAGACACTCATTGGTAGAATGTTTGTTGAATTTATTGTGATCTTTTGCAGAGGGTAATGTTCTGTAAACTCTTGAACAGGACAGTCAGCTGCTATCTGTATATGATAGCAGTCTCCATTGCAAGGGTCTCTGTAACCATGTTTTTAGCTTGATTGAATGATACTCTCCAAAATTGTGTTTTTATAATCCAGATGGTCAGATGTCCTACATGATTGCTTCAGGATATGCGTGATCCATTTCTATTGAGTGTCTTAAACTACATAAAAACATGTTCTAATTATCTTACCTACCTAACAAAGACTAAAAGAGCATGTCAGTAGGAAAAATTCCTACTGACTTTTTGAAATATCTTAGCCATGAACCTGCCTGGGATAGTTCCTGTGACTGCCTGACTTCCCTACCCAGGATGTTTATCTGTGCAATGTAGCATAGTTAGTACAGATGCCATTCATAAAAATCAATCAGTTGGTCTAGGCTTAGCAGGAGTTTCCTGGGGGAAGAATATGATGTCAGGACTGTCTGAAATCTCTACTTGAAGAGGGCCTGTGACAATGAGTCAAATGCATTGTTTTGAAAACAGATAGCAGCTCACTGAAGCCGATGTGTTTGAAGTCACTTTGTCTCATCCATGCTGATGACTAATGTGAAGTTCCTGGACCATTCAGAGAAATAATGGCTGAGTGTGCTGGCTATGCACACAGACACAGCCCTGACACCCCACTACTCTACAAACGTGACTCGAATTTCCTCACTGTACTACAGTTACAACTTTCACTCCATAAATTTTGCTGGAGGGTCTGCCTGATTACAAGTAGTTAGTTTTTCTTCAGAGAGTCTGACTTTTTAGTGTGAATGAGATAAATAGATTATCCCCAGGTAAACACATTCATTCTCTTATGTAAAAGCTGAATGTTTGGTAGCATTTAAGCATTAATGTCTTTCAGGCAGTGATGAACATAATTTTTGTTCTTGTTGCTTAATAGAAGTGTGCAATCTACTCTTTAGTGAAATAATGAACTACAGACAGAGTTACAGCAGTTGGAAGGGTATCCTTCCGCTTCATAAAGTTAATCTTTATCAACTCTAGCAAGGTCATTACTGGCAGATTTTGTTAAATCTGTTCTTAAAAGCTGCCAATCTTGAGTGTCCACAATTTTGCTCAGTAGCCTATTTAGTATTTAGAAGTCCTTCTGATAGAAAATCTTTCTTAAAGTCTAGCCTAAATTTTTCTTGCTTTACATTTTTTTTTGTTGTCTTCTCCACTTTGGACAGTAAGAACAGAGGCATTTTTACATAAATTGACTGCTATCACGTCTTCAATTTTCTCTTCTTCAGGCTATAAGAACTTTCTTACTAAACCATAGGAGCTAGAACTCTGTCACCCTATTAGCTTTTTTTCTGGTTTCTCCCAAATTATTCCACATCCTGGATCTGGAAATATCATGAACATGAACATGCTCTTCACATTAAAGGACATGTGTTTTGAGAATGGAAAGCAGATTTCTTCTTACAACAAGGTTAAATTGCTAATATGAAACTCAACTGAAAAATTTATGGAGTTTCACATGCAGAATTATTATAAACACATGGATAGATAGTGTTAATTGTGTGGTTTCTGCCAAATCTCACATTGAGTTTGGGCTTCATTCAGTGTGATAGAAATTCAGGGAGCAGAAATCTGTTGTCTCAGATTCACCAAAGTTATGTAATCATGTACATCAAAAGTATTGTGGGAAAGAAATTAGGTTTTCATTAAACAACTGGACTGATGAACTGGCTAAGAAAAAAAAAAGAAAGGTCAAAGGCTTCTGGGTTCCGTGTTCTTATGGATCCCAAGCTAATTGCTTTTTTTTTTTTGACTCATATCTTCACCATCTGTGCCAGCACAAAGCTTGCACATCACTTTTGATTGTTCTCCCACAGCCAGGTGTTTGTTCCACTTGCTGATTTAGAATTCAGTTTCAACATAGCAGGTACAGAATGAATGAAAGTTACAGGGAAAGATTCTCATTGTCTCCTTTTCCTGCTCACTGATTCTATTCCTGTCTGCCTTTCTCTCACTAATTCCCTTTACTCATTCCTTTCTGTTTTTTGTCTTTTCTCTAGTAACTCACCATATTCTGCAGTGTCCCTTTCTCCCGTCACCTGTCCTCTGTTTTGTTTCACAGATAGAGGAAAATAAAGACAAAAATACAGAAAACCTTTTCCATTTTTTTGTTTGGGCTGCTGTTTTTATGTAGTGTTCTCATTGTCCTTATTCTTCCTCTGTGTATATTTCTCATGTGTTTTTAGGATGGTGACTGTGTTTGGTTTGCTAAATGCTGTTTGTAGCAACATGTCTAAAGTTTTATTTTCTCAGGTGCAGCTTCTATATTAGTAAAAGCAAACTAATAAATAAATACACTCATACTACACTTTCCATCTGGTATGTCACTGAGATTCTACTCAGACAACACTTAGAAAAAGTATTGTCACAATATGTAAAGTTTAGCAGGAGCCAGTAATAATGAGGTTAATGTAGTTTATTTCTCTGTTTAAAGTACTTTTATTATTTTTCTGTCAGTGTTGTGATAATTTCTTGTTCATGTGTTCAGCTTCTGTGCTAAGACGATTTTGAGTAACTGAGAGGATATTTTGTGAATGTATAAAATTAGATGGGAACTTTTTTCTTTCTTTATGCCTTTTTATAATTAGCGACTGACAGTACAATGTCCCTCATTTTTTCTAAATTTTGTCCTTGAACAAATTCCAGGCATCTTCTCTTCTTATTGTGCTTTGTGATGATCTTTGCCTTTTTATTGATTCAGCACTTACCTTTGAGCCTTATGTTTCAAATGTGTTGAATTTGCCTTTTATCAGCTTAAAAATGTGGATCTCATGCATATTTCCTTTGCAAGCTGTGACAGCTCTGGAAGAGGTCAGTTGTGTCAACTGCTCTATACGTCCACATGAAACTCTATTATCTGTTGAACAGACACAGCTTTACCAAGTGTAAAAATAAGCTTATTTTTCTAATAATATTACCTCCTTATTTTGAAACTAATAGTTTTGGCATTTAGGAATACAGTTTTCAATAAGATTGGTCTCAAATTAATACTGAAAAGAAAGAAGAGTAAAATTCAAATGGCAAACATTTGTTTCATTATGGTTTTGTGGCTGTCACCAAGAAACTGTGGTAGTTTCAAAATGATAGATATGACTTCCTTGTCATTGTAATATTTTTTCTGGTCATTGGATGAAAGGGGCAAAGAATTTTGACCAAAAATCAGACATTTCCAGTGTTTCCAGTGTTGGCTGATAAAGTTGTTGAATCATAAATTTCATAGGTTAGAACATAATCCAAAGCTGTTTTTTTTTGTTTGTTTGTTTTGTTTTTGTTTTTATTTGTTTGTTTCAGTAAAAGGAGGACATAAAATACTTGCATGTTTTTACGTTGAGTTTTATTTCGCCTTTTATGTACCTGGACTAAGTCTGTGATGTCATTTAAAAAACATGCATCTGTTGATGATGATCAACACTGGTCTCAAGTATAGGTAAGGCTGTTTTTTAGCTTGAACTGGATTTAAAGCTTATGGGGAAAGTATGGGCAAAGGAAAAATTACACTAGTACAGTAGCGAAACCCAGCCCTGTCCCTTGACATATCAGAGTTGCATGAAAGAGGAAGAGATAAGGCTAGAACAGCTGTTTTTTTCTCCTCTAAAGAGGACAAATAATGCAAGATTTTGCAAAAATAAATAGCAAAAATTGACTCCTGGTGGGAACTGTTTCTCTTGTTTTAGATAAACCCGAACCTATATATAGGGATACTCTTAAAGCACAGCACTGCCTGTACTGCTTCCTTTGGCTTGACCTAAAGCTTAGTTCTTGTCCTTTATATTTTCATTGGCACTACCATTGTTGCTACTTTGCTGGTTCCCTGTGATCACTCTGGGTGATATCAGTTCTTTAACATGTATGTTTCTGTCTCTTTTACAGGAGTAGGAATATTAGAAAAGCAAGTCATACAACAATATTTTTGGAGCCTTATGGTGCTCTGATGTTGACAGGCTGAAATTATACAGAAGGAGGCTCTAACACCCAGTGAAAGAGAAGCTCCAGTTCTTCCCAATGCTTAAAAAAAAATATTTAGAAAGTAGAAGTAATTTATCACTTATGCCAGCATCTGGCAAACTCTTTAAACCCTGTTCTGTAGCTTTAAACTCTATAAATAAGTTCGCAATAAAAAGTAGGTGTTGCTGTCTTAAGAGGATAAATGGAGATAATTTTCTATGCAAAATCATAGAAAATGAATTCAAAAGGAAAGAAGGCAGAGCTTGACATTTCTTCTTTGACTTAGATCAGAGTTGTGATGATTTCATGCAATGTGTTGATAGGAGGGGTAACACTCATCAGAATTTTTTAACTTTTGAGTTCTTATTAATACATACTTCAGTTGTTAGCTAGATTATACGATGAATTGTTACAGGCTAATATAGTAAGATTCAAAAAAGTATTTCTATGGATATTACAATTGTTACAATTAATGTCAATTGTTTCAGAAGGGAATACATACATTTCATGTTTTGGAGATTACACCTGTATTTAACTATTAGAAACTGCAATGTTCTCTAATATAGGAAGGAAATTATCATTCCTCAAAATGAGTTGTTTGAAAGGACATCATAAGAATCATCAGACATTAATTCTTGTGTCAAAGAACCTACATTTCTAACAATTTCTCAGTGTTATGACCTCCCATTCTCTACTTAAAAAAAAAAAATAATTTCCCATGTTTTAGACTAAAAGGAGTGTTGTGTTTTGCAATACTTTTTCTTTTCTCAGATTGCCCTTTGGAATTTGCTGATTCCAGGAGATGCTAGGAAATGAGGTAACTAGAACTGAGCATAAGATTTTTGCATAGGACCCATCAGAGCACTGAGTCATCTCTTCTGCAGTCAATAATATTCCCACAGTTCATCAGATATTCAGTGAAAAGAAAAGCATTCAAACCAATAGAAAAAGCCAAAAGAAATACATCCGTTTCTTATTCCTGTTACATACTTCAAGTTTTCTTCCTGTCATGTTCTGACCTTTTCAGCTTTCTTTAATTAATAAAAGATAACTAGCCTTATTTTTTGTCTCTTATAATTGCATTCATTCCTGTTAAACCATAGGGTGCAGTGCTTATTATATTTGGAAATTATTAGAAGTACTTAAAACAAAACAAAAATTATTCAAAATATCTCTCATAATTTTGTATTTATTAGAAAAGTTATTTGCACACATATACAGACTCAATTGAGGCACTTTTAGCATATTTTCATATTGAGCAACATCACTCAAGGTAAAGAGTGTCAGTGAAATGACCACTGAGTAAAGATATTTTTTATTAGCATGTAAGAGTATAAAAATCTGGTCCTTACACATCTGGCATTTGTTTTTAAACTATTTGGAACCCTTAATTAGGATTAAAAAAAAGATTGAACTTTAACTTATTTTGTAACCTTTTGTGGTGTGTTAACCTTTGCTCATCACCATGTGTCCAACAAGCTGCTCTCTCACCCCCCCTCCTTAGCAAGACAGGAGGAGAAAATACGATGAAAGAGCTCGTGAGTTTTGAGACAAGGACAGGGAGATCACTCACCAGCTATCATCATGGGCAAAACAGACTAGACTTGGGGAAGATTAATTTAATTTACTTCCAATTAATAACAAAGTAGAATAACGAGAACTAAAAACAAAACTAAGAACACCTTCCCCATATCCCCCTTCTTCCCAGACCCAACTTGACTCCCATTTCTTCAACCTCCTTCCCCCAAGCGGTGCAGGGGAACGGGGGTTGCAGTTGGTCCATAATGGTTCATCTCTGCTGCTTCTCCATCCTCACACTCTTCCCCTGCTCCAGTGAGGGGTCCTTCTCACAGGATACAGTCCTTCGCGAACTAATCCAATATGGATCCTTCCCACAGGCAGTACTTCAAGAACTGCTCCGCTATGGATCCCCCACGGGCTGCAGCACATGACAGAAAACTTGCACTTGGGGCACAGGTCTATAGTTCCTGCTAGAAGCCTGCTCCTACATGTGTTCTCCATGGTATGCAGCCTCCTTCAGGCACATCTGCCTGCTATGGCATGGAGTCCTCCATGGACTGCAGTGTGGACATCTGCTCCAACATGGTACTCCATAGGCTGCAGGGGACAACCTGCTTCACCAAGGTCTTCCACACGGGCTACAGGGGAATCTCTGCTCTGATGCCTAGGGCACCTCCTCTCTCTCCTTCTTCACTGGCCTTGGTGTCTGCATGAGTTGTTTCTCTCACGTTTTTCTCACTCCCCTCTCTCACAGCTGCTCTACAGAATTTGTTACCCTTTCTTAAACATGCTGTCACAGAAGTGACATCAGTGGTAGGTCCCTTTTGGAGCAGGCTGGAACCGGCTGTGTCCAACATGGGGGCAGCTCCTGGTCTCTTCTCACAGAGGCCAGCCCTACAATTGTCCCACATTCCCTCCACCTGGCTACCAAAACCTTGGTATGTAAACCCAATCCACCTTTTCATTTTAAAGCAAGTGATTCTTCAGTGAATAAAGAAAACATTAGGGATGCTCTCATTGCCAGTCACATATGCACACTGCACCATAGTAATGAGATAAACAATGAGCCAAGTGCTGCTTAAGAAGGACAGCTACTTGAAAGTGCTTTAATGTTTTCACATTGGGATACAAATCTTTATAAGCACCCCCACTACACTACCTGGTTTAAAAAAAAAAAGTCACTCCCCCCCCCACCCCCCCCCCATATTAGTGGGAAAGTGGAGACGGTATTGAAAACTTTGTAGATCTCTATACGGACTCAATTTGACCACTGTATCTTTTCTCTCTGTTTCTTTCTATATTTGTCATTTGTATTTTTTTCATTTTTATGGGTGCTCTGAAATTAATACTTCAGTGTGAACTATTCCTCTGTTGGAGCTTCCACATTATGACTACAGTGGATATTGCTGTTTGTAGCAAAGGCTCTATCACAAGACAAAAGACTTATTTATTTTTATGTGTGTCAATTGAAAAAACTTATTGGAAGACTTTAACAGTGAAAGAAAAAGCTAAAAGCAAAAAGAAGCTAATAAAAGTCAGTATCTCCCCTTTGAGCAGTGTCAATCAATTTGAGTGAAATAGATTCCCTGTTTGCTTGATAAATAAAATACTTTGTGTCACAAATGACCTGGACAATTCTTCTCGGGTGTCTTCATTATCAAGAAATACCTGGAGTTTAGTCTTGTATTGCCTATTTAATTAGTATATTCATATTAAACTGTTTCTGTAGGACTATTTATTAGAAAATTTCATTTTATTAAATTATATTATACTGCAAGATAAGTCAAAGTTCCCATGATAAAAAGTACTATGGCAATTCTGTAATTCATTAAGCATCTAAACAGCGCTGTACATTAAAGTATATACTGAATGTCTAAACAACTCAGCAAAGACATAGGATTGAAATTTTTATAATTCTTTGTTCTAGCCAAAGATAGATTCTATTATATGCATGCTGTCTCTTATCTGGTTCATATTTTAGTGGTAATTGTAGGAATATAAACTAAATAGGGATATATAAATTTACTTTAAA
>VXAL01018373.1:45146-56233 GCA_013399475.1 Chauna torquata
GATCTTTTCCATTTAAATGGTATCAACATTCAAGTTATATAATGAACCAGCTTTCTTGTAAAGATTCATCATGTAAGTCTCACTGAGCCTTTAAAAAAAACAAAAAAAACCCTAGAAATATCAGTTTTTAATAAATGATTACCGAGAATAATGCATGTTTAGATACCTGATTTGCATCCAGGTACTTAACATTATTATTATTATTATTATTATTATTATTATTATTATTTTAAACAAGTCATGGAGTTACTACACATTTAGCGCATCATGCTACAGTGGGCTTAAATTGGGAAATGCTAAGGACTACTTTGTCTGAACTTTCGTAACAAGCTTGTTTTATCTGGCTGTTGACTGTATAGTTTTTCCTTGTTTTGTGTTTTCAGTTTCCAGTATTTAAATTTAGGCTTAGATTTCCTTTTCTTTACTTAGCTGACCAATAAAAATGTATAATGTCTACAAAAACTATGTTAGAAAATGTTCCTCTGAGGCATCTAATGAGATTTTTTGTTTGTTTTTAAGAATATTTAGAATGATTTTCAGTCGTTATTCATACCAATCTTGTTAAAAACCCACACTATTTTTCACCTTTACCACAAATACAATGAATGTATTGCGACATACAACTATAATTTTGTCCCAACAGCTTGGTTCTGCCAACAACCCTTTGGCAAATTACTCTTTTCCCACACAGCCAACCGCTCTGCTGAATACTGTGTTACTAGTACTGGGCTTGGGGAGAATAAAAGCATGGTAAGATTTCCCTATAGAAAGTTGAAATAGGAAATACCTGTTTTCAGGAATGAGTAACATTTATGCATAGGGAATTGCAGACGATTTAAATTTTGAAAAATATCTGTACCTGTTGGTGAAGCACTAAAAAGATATGTTCTTAGATGAATTAAGACTTTATCTTCCCTTCTTGTCTGCATCAAGTACATATTCCAGACCACTTAATTATTACTGATGTTCTCCTTTGTTATTCCCACCCCATTAAAGACAAGGAAAGACTGACCTACACAAACTTCTTTTCTGCAGACCAAAAGTATCTCCAGCTTCAAAGCACTACTGGAAAGCTTGGCATCCTTAATCCACAAGGCTCCAGCTGATCTTCTTATAGCCACACCTAGAACCAATGGAAGTAGATTAATGAGAAATTCCTATTTTCTCAAGCACTCCTCATTTAGAAAAGTCACCTTGCCGTTTTCCTCAACTCATCTTTCTCTTTAGCTTTGACAATGCCTTTTCTATAAGTTCTATCTTGTCATTAGCTTCTTCATTGAGAAATAGGGACGTATGCTACCACATATGTGGGATAAGTTTTAATTTACATAATCTGAAAGTAATAACTAAAAATGGTATTCAATCCCTCCATAAATGAACATTCTGGAGGTTACTTTTCCAGAAATTCAACATTTCTAGGCCAGGAGTGTCTAACCACTGTCAATTGATTTAGTACCTCGTGATAAGATTACTCTTCATGAGTTCATTTGCTATTACTATAATCATTGTAAGTACTTTGGTAGGATTTCCAGAGTAATTCAGTATTAATTAAGTAAGTGGATCCATGTTGCTGAGAATCCTGTTATGCTGAATATTTCAGTATAGTGGAAAACAACAAAATCTTCCTCAGAGTGAACAAATCCTTTATTGTTCTGCAAAATGAATATCCAGAAAGAGAAATAAAGAAGTCAATGCATAGTAAGCCTTCATCTCTGACCATTGTCTACTTCTCACTCTGAGCTAGTTCTTTGGAGTAGGCATGATGTTCTTTACTTGCAGTGACAACAAGTCTTCATGACTAAAAGTACACCTAGTTCAATGTTGTCATACGGTGTGCTAGCAATGCTACTAACTCTTACTGGCAGACTATTCAATGAAAATGGGAATAGCAGGGCCAGGTCTTGTATTCAGTAAAGTGTACAAATGACTGTTCCTTTCTCATGCTTAAACATTAAACACAGGACATATGTTTTTCCTTTCATGTGTTAAATTATATGATATGCACCCCCATGTTTTTCACAGCCAGGAGGACAGAAATTTACTAGCACTCTAGAAAAAGTCAGAATTAAAATAATTCAGCTGCTGTTTGAAAAAGGGTGGCCTGCAGCTGAGTGGACAAATAAGAAACGATAAAAGGGAGAGGAACAGGGGAGGAATATTCTTCCACTGGTACTGTGAGTTATATGAGTATTTCAAGGAGCTATTAATATGCAGAACCAGAGCCCCATCTTCTAGATTTCTTTAGAAACAAAAACAGAAAGCAAGCTAACAAACATAAGAACAGACAAGACAAACAAATAATCCCAAAGCACTGTGCAAAACTGTAGAGGAGAGAGAAAATCACTTTCCTATATTTTGCACCTCTCATCCCAGGGAACTGAGACATATTTTACTCAAGAGAAAAATCTCTTCAAGTAAGCTTCTTGTGGCTATTTGTACTAGCATTTCTCAAACATTCTTCCAAAGCAAACATCAAAGTATGGCACACTATCAATCTTAATTTTGTTTTAATATTTATCAATGGCTTTTTCAACTATGTGCTTTCTTTTAGTTCTTTAAATTAACTTTTGTAACAAGGGAATAATAACGTTACTCTGTTACAGTGACTCCATTTCACAACATAAAAGGACAAGCAATTCAATACATAAAATGAAGTGATTCAGTTAGTATTAGAAATTGAAGGCTGACGCCAAAACCTGTCATAAAAAATAAAATTCTTCTGTTCCTGTTAAGGCATTTCTGACATGGATTCTAAAAGAATGAATTGCAGTCTCAGAAAGATATTTGCAATCTCTCCAACTGTAGCTTGAGAGTAAAGTAGGCATTATGATTTCAAAATATCAGAGGGTATCATTAGACTCTGCTTAAAGAAAATAAACTACTTGACAAAGGAGTGATGGTATAGTGCAAAAGGCTATGGATAGAATTCATGGATTTTCTAGGTGATAGAAATTAAGAAATCAACGAGAAATTAAGAGAATGTTCCAAGAGAGAAGTCACTTATCTACAAACATACCTGAGATGCACTGGAGTGATGATGAATATTTTGAGGGTGACTGAAATGAAGACAAACATGGGTAAATGACAATATACCCCTATCAATTTGATAGAGATAGAAGGGAAAATATTGGAAGAAGAGAAAGACTGTAGAACAAATAAATCAGAAAACTAAAGTGTGCTTTCTAGGCAAAGAGTTCATTAGCTAACACGAGAATAGCCAAATGGACTCAGAATCCAAAGGTTCATGGACTTATGGTAAGCAGAAAGAATAAGAATTTGAATATTTGATAAGCACTTAAAGAGATTACAGGCTAGGCAGCTTTTTCTGTTGGTTTGTTTTGTTCATTTGTTTTCTCTTTCTTAAGGGGACATTTCTATAATCACACAACTACAATTTAGTGAAGAATGCTGGGAGGACAGCAAGGCAAAGCTATTACTAAATCTTTTTTTGAGGTAACTTCCACCCAAGAGTCTAAAGAAGACACTTGGTGAAACCTCTCCATTCGATTAAAAGCCTCCATTTTGCAACTATTATACTGTATTTCTCTTACCTTATTTAGAAAGCCTTGCTTGACCCTTGGTGGTATATAAGAATGCTGTAAATTATGGAGTAGAATAAGGAATATTATCAATATATCATGCAATATGAGAACCTTGAAAGATCTAAAGAGATTCTTAGGTAATAGGTTTAAAATAAGCAACATCAATACTCTTTCACTCAGCACAAGATATTGCACCTTCCAAAAAAAGTCAAGAGAGGATTCAACAAGTTCATGAAGGAATGGTCTGTGACCATCAGACATCACAGTTCAGATGTAAGTGCCAGCTACAGAAGTCCCACACTGATGATTTCTGGAAGTAGAAGAGCAAGCCAGCCCTATTTTATATTCTTCAACACATATAAGTTATTTTCTACTAGTAGATGTAAAGTTTAGGTAGTCCAGAATCTGAGAAATCATTTGTTTTGGAAATAACCTATTTTTGCTTTCCAGATGACATTTTTCTGGTACAACATTTTTTTCTAGTACAAGAAGTTTTTCTCATTAATTTCTGATTTAATTTTATTCTTGTTTTGACTTATAATGAGCTCTATTTTAGCAGTGACTGGTCTCATGTTTAAATCTTTTTTTTTTTTTTTTTTTAATTAATAGTTGTGTGTTGGTATGTCTCGAGTGATTCTCAGCAGATGGTTTTGGGAAGGAAAAGCCTAATATCTTTCACAGGTAATCTCTCAAAGAAGAGCCAGATCAGGGCAACCTATAAAACACAGGCAGAAGCAGGCTTCATAAAGTAGTATTTATAGTTCTAGTATTAGAGGAATTTGTAGCATAAAGTTTCTATCATTCCTAGGAAGATTTAAATGTACATTTTCAAACATTCCAAGGACTGTGAAATACTTAGCCACTCAGTAGAGGTTATTCCTGTCTTACAATTTACCATGTAGCAAGTCAAATTTCTAAAAAAGTGTTTCTAAAGGATTCATGTCAAGAATAATAATGATTTTTCATCTAGCTCTCTTCCAGAAATATGGGAGAATGATTTTCTTAAAAACAACAACACAAAAACAAAACACAAAAGAAAACAAAACAAAAGCCCCACATATATTATAGTTTCTGGGTTCAGATTACCTCTATGAAACCAATAAGTAAAATAAGTTTCCTTTGGTATCAAAGACTAAACGTACATACTCTGCAAGTGCCTGGACTTTATATTCTGTAGTGCACATGAAAAATTATATACATATACAAGCTCTGAACTAAGGCTTAGCAAAAAGCTTAGAATCTCACACTAACCCAATGGTCACATGGTCACATAAAGCGCACAAAATCAAGAAAGTGAAAAAGTAGTCTGAGCATTTTGTTTTCCAGCCATATTGCTAAACTGGTGCAGAGAGGATCTTTTCCTTTTAAAAGTATATTTCATTGCTTTAGCTCATCCTTTCATTATCCTGTAGAATGATTGGTTTCAGCATAAATCTCAGCAGGAAAATAAGGCTCAGAATACCTGACTCTACATGTTCAAATGACTTTAAAAGAACAACATGTTCCCAAGCAACATTCATTTCCCTAGACTTTTTACATTAAATAACTTTCATAATATCTTTCATTATACCAACAAGATGAATGGCTATGTTAATAATAATAATTCAAGGAGCCAAAGAAAGAGGAAAAAAATACATCAGCATTCTATGAAAGGCGAAGCAAAATGATACTAGATATAATTGGGAATGGTATCTTAATTTATGCACATAAAAACTCTTGAATTTTTGGATGATGCAACTTTTACTTCTGTTACTGCTTTGTCCTTGAGAGCTAAAAGCCAGCATTTTTTACGATCTTATGTTTGCAAATGTCTAGCAAGATAACGTATTTTGAGTTATTTTCTGAATTCTAAGTGGCTTGGATATCTGAACAACAACAAAAATGAGTATTTAGATAAGGATCAGACAAAATTTACATTAGCTTTCTCTTCACCATCTCATGATGAGGACTATTGCAAGTTTCTGGCTGAATTATATTTGTTCTGCTTTTTTGCTCTGTTCCCTTGATGCCAAAAACCAGCGCAATACAAAATCCTTACTAGTAGTATCAGAGAGATTCTCTGGTACCTCAATTTGCAGACTGGAATCATACATTGAGTTCAGGAACATTTTTGGGTCTTGGTGCATTATGTAGCTGAGAAATACTGGATAAAATCTATCTGTAGATGTCTTTCCAGGAAATGTTGAGTACATGCATACGACCAGAGTTTAAACACAGTGCCGGGGACAGCACCAATGTCAGTTGTTTGCCTTCCTTGGAACTCTGCCTACCCACTTGTGCAGCAGAACCAGGAATATTTATTATGAGAAACCTATAGATCTGAGAAGCCAAGAGATCTGGTAACCCTGTGGCACCCTTTCAGAAGAACGGACTTCACAAGGTAACTTCCTCTGACTTGTAGAGGATGACCTGAAAGGAACTAAAATGGGTTTAGTTAGATCTTTAAAATTAATTTTTGACTAGAAGGGTAAGCTCACTATTCCACTTCCTATGACTTTGTATTGGGTGTAGGTGGCAGAGTTTTGGTAGCAGGGGGCTGCAGGACAGCCTCTGTGAGGAGAGGCTGGGGCTGCTCTTTGCTGGACAGAGCCAGTTCCACCTGGCTCCAGCCACCCCACTGCAGGGCACGGCTGGGCCAAGCAGCCAAAATGGCTGTGCCTCAATGAAAGCACATCTAAAAAAAGGAAAAAACGCCAGACGGAGAGAGAAGTGAGGAAAAAAAAAAAAGTGAGAAAGAATTATGAATACCAAGGTCAGGGGAGGAGGAGGTACTACAGGTGCTGGAACAGGTATTTCCCTGCAGGCTGTGGAAGAGAAAACATTGGAGCAGATACTCAATGTAGTGTGTGGAGGACTTCATGCTGGAGCACATGGATATTTCCTGAAGAACTGCCGCCTGGGAAAGCCCACAAAGGAGCAGGGGAAAAGTATGAGGAGAAAGGAGCAGAAGAGAGGAGCTGTTAGGAACTGACTGCAATCCCCAATTCCCCATCCCTCTGTGCCATGCAAGGCAGGGAGAGGTAGAAAATTTGGGAATGCAGGAGTGAAGTTGAGCCTGGGCAAAAGGTGGGGGAAAGGTGTTGTTTTGAATTTTGTCTGTTTCTCGCTATCCAAATCTATTTTAATTGGTAATAAGTTCCATTGATTTTCCTCGAGCCAAGCCTGTTTTACCTGTGATGGTAACCCATGAGCTTTCTCATCCTGTTTTCTCCACCTTGCTTTTGAGGAGGAGGAGTAAGAGTGGTTGGGTGGGAACCTGGCAGCTGGTCAAGGTCTACCCACCACAGGTTTCTAGTCATCAGCACATTAAAGATGACAAACACCTAGTGCTAAGTTCTCCCACCTTTCCATTTACTATGTGTAGCATAGCTTTATTATTTATGAGTGAATGTGAATCACTATAGTAATCTCAGCCCCAGTCTCAAATACAGCCAGAAATCACAAGGTTTAAAAAAAACAAAAACAACAACAACAACAAAAGAAAAAAGCCTAACAGTAGAAAGGATAAAGTCCCTATTGTAAAGTAAATTTTAAAAATTGACCCCTCTGAATAAGATCTATATTTTTTCTGACAGTGCTCTTTCCAGGTTGTTCCAACGCCACCCCAGCAGTGAATACAGACTAACATTATATTTCTGCCAGTAAAAGATTAGGTTGGAAAATCAGCATATTTTATTTGAAAGTAGATGTCAACAAGGGACAGAGAGGCCAATAACAGAGCCTATTTTTCATTAGGGCGCTTTTAGGTTTAGCCTTCAGTAAGAACCTTATTTAAATAGAAAGATTTTTGGTTGCTTCCTACGGGAGTCATATGTAGCCTGTAAATGGACAGAGTTTTACAAATGAGAATACGTGGGAACTGTAGAACTACTGAAGTAGTTTTCCACAAAAGGTGCAGTATATTCCTTTTATAATTTCTTTGAAGTTAAAAACTGCAAATTAGGCATTAAAAATGAATAAAACACTGTAAGAAAAATGATGGTAAGTGAAATAAAATTTCAGTCTAGTTTAAATAATTTGATTGCTAGATCTAGTTTAATAAAATGTTCTTCCTCCCTCAACAGCTGCGTTTTAAGCAACATGAATTAGACATTCAGTAGGCTACAGTATAACCTGCATATCTTTCTGCTTGTAGGTATTTTTTTGCTTTAATATGTATATGTTGGCTGCAGGAGAATGGTAAGGGGAAGGGGATGTGCGCAAAAGCTAAAGGCAAAGACATTAGCTAGCCTGCCAAATAATCTGTTCAGTAGCAAGGCTAACATGGGACCAGAGGCAGGTCAACATATGCCTGAAAGCCTCAAAGTACTAATTCAAGTCCATCCAAAGTTTTTCGTCTTCTCTGTGCTGTAAGAACAGAACACTCCTTCTGCACTGTTGACCTCATTTTAGATGCCAAGAGGACAGCAACCCATGGGAAAAATTAGCTTCATCCTTTCTTTACTCTCTCCCATCCTTTCCTCCTCTATGCTGTATCTATGGTCTGTATTACTTTTCGTATTGTCACTACAGCTGGCATGTGGTCACATCTTTCCTAGTCTTATCTTCGACATTCTGCCAGCCATGTTCTACATTAAGCAGTAAA
Organism: Chauna torquata; assembly: GCA_013399475.1. Lineage (NCBI taxonomy): Eukaryota > Metazoa > Chordata > Aves > Anseriformes > Anhimidae > Chauna > Chauna torquata. The sequence continues at coordinate 53,274 of VXAL01018373.1, forward strand.
GCTTTCCTGCGTGATTTAGAGGAGGTATTACATGCTATGGATCTTCTCTAATGTTAGAAAGGCTATAGGTGGCTGTTACTATGGTTTCGCACTCTCACTGCCAGAGTCATTATAAAGGTAGTGCATTGCACTGATTTTTACCCATCTGTCTCTTCCTATAAGATACTCAAGAATTACTGCTCACCTGAAGCTATAATAATTCTGACTACACATCACTAAAAAGGCAAGACTGATTTTCTTGTTTGCCACATTTCGTTTATAAGGTTACATCTTTTACGTGCAGAGGGATCAAAAGGAAAGTCTAGTGCCAAGACAGACTCAAAAGCAGATATCCCAAGTGCCCGTCCCTCTTAGCCACAAATAAAGCAACAAAACACTGTTGTGTCTTCCAAACACAGGGGAAGTTAGTTTCTGGATCTGAAACTGAAATGTAAGGCTTATATCTGTTTCACTCTGTTCTAAGTGCTAGGGATGGGAAGGTAGGCCTCTTGTTTAGTGGGGAGTGGTATTTGTGAAATTCCTTCAATTGCGTCAGGAGTGCTCACTTGTACCTGAATTGGCTATATTTGTGAAAAGAAATCTAAAGAATATATACACATCATACCCCCTCTCTTTTATATTGCTTACTTACAGCCTGTAGCAATATAAGTATTCCAGTTCTACAACCCTTCAAAAACAAACAAACAAACAACAACAAACAAACGAACAACCTTTGTTAGGTAGATATTTGTCAGCCAGAAATTTTCTCTGTTCTTGTATCTCTCTATTGTCAGTTTCCAAAGTACTAGAACATGGGGAGATTTATTCATTGACATGCTATCTGAATTGCTATTCCTAGGCAACATCTATGATTATGAGGAAAGGCCAGATTAGTAATGTGATTTTCTAGTTGCTATGTGCAAAGCAACCACTTAGAATCAGGCGGATATTTTTGGCTGCAGCTCAATCCTTATTAATGTATGCATCCTTTTAAGTATGGTTAAATTACTAACCCTGGAATCTATAATAATGAGCACAATGTTGTGAAATACAGATTTTTTACATAATGAATGCCTCATCTAGCAGCTTTGAAACACATTAATCTCTGAATAACCTTCAATCCGTACCATAACATGGATGTTAATGGTAGAAATTAAAAGACTAAATAGGTATTTTCAACTCTATTTCATGTACTCAGTTGATCGTTCCCTACAGTATATTTTCCAGTGCTTTGTCTCATCTAGATTTAAATGTACCTAGCCATAAAGCTTCTACTACTTCCCTTTTGAGACTATGTCACCATGTAATAGATTTCAGTATTGGGAATTTTTACCCTATTCGATCTTGGGAAGATATTTCACCTTCTCAGGAATAGAAAAGTGGGGAAACATAATAAAAGCAAAAATATTTATTGACTAGAAGCTAGCAGGAGAGTTCTCCACAAACCAGGGATCTTACTTCTCTTAACGGCTCAATGATGCTGTTGTCGTTTCCCGTAGAGTGAAATCTGCTCTTGCATTTTGCACCACATTTGCCTGCGGTAAAGGCAAATTCTACCCATGCCCTTTGACTGTGTCATTTAGGTCTTATTTTGCATTCCTTCTTTATAGTTTCAAGATTATTTTGCCCTTGGAAATGAACTGCTGAAATACCCATGTAACAGTCAAATTTCTTTAAGACAAGTTTATTAAAAACAGGGAAAATAGATTTAAAGCAAATGAAGAGACTTGTGAAGTCTACCAAGATCTCTTAACCTTACAGAGACATTGTCTTAGTCCCCAAGGAGGGGACAAACTTCCATTGGTAACAGAGTAAGTCCTGTCTTCTGACTGACCTCTAACTTGCAAAGAAGGGTTTATGAAGATAGACTGTTTTTCAAAGTAGTTATCAGGGACAGGCATGAGGTAATAACGGTTGAACACATTACTAGACCACTGGTTACTAAACGGACTGACAGATATAGTCATCAATTCCTAATAAATTCCTTGCATATAACATGTTGAATATTTTGATTGGTGTTAAAAGTCAACAAAATGTGTATTCAGGGATGTAAAACAGCCTAGTCTGTGTCAAGCTGTATACTACAAGGCTACTTGAAGAGAACAAAGTGACATAGAATCAGATCAAGAGCAAATGGGAAAAATATATATATTTATGTTTATGTATAATAAGCATTTACTAACAAGTTAGAGTGTTACAGAGGAGAAATATACAGCATTTGGCAGGAAAAGACAAACACACAGACCTTCATAAATAGTTCTGGACAGCTGCCTTAGCAGGTCAAAAGGTTCTTTTCAGTAGTGAAGAGCTCCTGGAGCAGGCAGGCAACGAGAGGGAGGGAGAGCTTCTGCTCTTGGAGAAGGCTGGGAAAGCAGGCAGCACCCTTGCAACTCCAGCAATCTTATATTGATTCTGTAGAACAGTTCTTGTGATAATTATTTCCTCTTCCTTGCACCCTCCTGCTTCCCCTCCCAATTTCAAATCCTGTCATTTTAGAGGATGTTTGAGCTTCTAGGTAGTTTTAGTCTTTAGCCTCTGCATCCTGGAGTATGCACTCCACAATAAGGGTGTTACTTTAACAGACAGGTACCTTATCCTGTTGCTCAGCTGTTTTTTTCTTGCTTATCAGCTTCTTTTCTTCAGTATGCTGAAAGCAGTCTTTTCCCCACTGTCAAGGTTGTATTTCTTCAATGACCAGTAATTAATTGACCATCTGTGGCTTGTTTATAGGTCTTGGTCCTCTGTTATCAACTATATTTTCAAGAAAATTTCTATAATCCCCTGCTTAAACTCTACTTCATAACAAGAGACACCTGGTACCAAGCTCCAGTTCACGCAGCAAGTTCTCATAACAAGTTGGTAACAAGCTGAATAGGTCAGGATAGGTCTTTGCACTGTCAGCGTAAGCTTTAGTTTGCATTTTCACTAGGACACTGCATAGTATCCCCATTATCTAAACTAACTTTTTTTTTTTTTTTTTT
>VXAL01018373.1:56242-73649 GCA_013399475.1 Chauna torquata
TTTTTTGTGATACAGAGATGGGAGGGGGAGAGGGGAATAGTGAGAAGAAAAAAAATAAGTCACCTTCACTGCCAGTGAGTGCATACCTGTTTGCAAAATTTGGACAGGTACGGCATAAAGGTAACGGCCACAAGTTGTGCACAGGGAAATTTAGACTAGATATCAGGAAAAACTTTTTCTCTCAGAGAGTGGTCAAGCACTGGAACGGCCTGACCAGGGAGGTGGTGGATTCACCGACCCTTGCGGTTTTTAAGAGGCGCCTGGACAAGGTGCTACAAGATATGATTTAGTAGCTTAGTGGGTCGTATTGGTGATAGGATGACGGTTGGACTAGATGATCTTGAAGGTCCTTTCCAACCTTGTGATTCTGTGGTTCTGTGATAAACTTGCCTAATCAGATCAAAATATTTCTGGTCAAAAGAACTCTACCTATACATTTTCTGCTTTCAAGGAATTAACACAAAGGCAGGTTGAGGTCTTTGGAGAAAAAAATTCTTATTTTGGTGACACCCCTTTGTTCTCCCATTACTAAGGAGTTTTGCATTTAAGTAGAGATGGGATCAGAAGCTTTCTGTGGTTTATGCTTTTTCATAAAGTAAACTTCTTTCTTTTTCTTGCTTGGTGGTTGGATAGAAAATAAACTTGCACCACCCCGCATAATTATGTTCTAGCCTTGACATTCTTGTAGCTACCTATCCAAAACCCTTAGTATAAAGCTATGCATGTCAGTGAAGTTACAGCTAAGGTAAATGCACGTGTTTTCTTAGCCTACTTCATAATTAAGTAGACATAAGTTGATACAAAATATATAAATACTTCCATAGAATATAATTCCAGAAGCATTGATTTCTTTACTTTATACTCTAATTGAGAAAAGTTTCCTCTGGAAATGTGATTACAGCTAATTCTAGTAATGTCAGCTGCTTCAGTGTGTTACTAAGTGCAGCAGGAAAAATTCTGACATCTTCAAATTACATTTCCAACAGCTGCTTAAATAATTAAATTAGTCTTTTAAGCTGTTACCTCTGTTGGAGAATTTCATTGTTAGATCAGGTTCACAGTTACATTTCCAGTGTATTTGGATTTTTGTGACAGTTCAATTCACTGAATAATGCTTTCTTCTATGTACCCAAGCTGTTAAATTCTAATATAGATTCTGAAAATATGATAAATGTGGTTTGCCTTTTCACATTTTCTTTATTAGGCTTTAATAACTGTATTGGTATTTTTAAATTGCTTTTTAAGTATTTCTGTCAATTGACTCGATCTATATAGTTACTTTTAAAATCCAGACAAACCAGTTAGAAGTAAACAGACCTGACTTATCCCAGGTGATGACTTCCCCGCCCCCCCTCAAAATGTTAGTTGTTGCAAAATTAAAGAAGTATGGAAGAATCAGGATCAGGATCAGGTGTTTCTTTGTGTGGACATACTTAACTCCTAAACGGATTTTATTTTTTAAGAAAAATGTAGATGGCTGTAAAAGCAAGTAACAATTTGTCATGTGATAGGATATGACTTATTCCTCTGTTATCAAAGGAGGTTAGTTTTAATCTTTGGTCAGGCATTGGAACAAGCTGCCCAGGGTGGAGTCCCCATCCCTGGAGGTATTTAAGAGATGAGTGGGCGTGGCACTAAGGGGCACAGCTTAGTGATGGCACTCAGTAGGTCTGATTGACAGTTGGACTTGATGATCTTGAAGGTCTTTTCCAACCTATGATTCTACAGAGTACAAAACAATATAGGTAGTAACAGTATGGTTGTGGCCTTGAATGCCTAACACTGTTCTCAGACAGAAAGAATTATTTAACACATTGACCTGGCTGTTATGAGAATTGCTAGAAGATGACATAGTCTGAGGGCACCAAGCATACCACAGTTAAATAGCATGTTAGTTGTGGGTAGGACATGGTTCCATGGGAGTGAGATTGGCTGTGCCATTTTAAGCACAATGAAATTATGTGCTATGCCTGCATGGGCAAAATCTCTAAGATCACGTATCAACTACCAGAATAACTGCTCAATTCTAGTCTGTTCTGGCAAAATCAGATGAGTCCGATAACTAGGTCCCCAGAACAATCTTTGGAGTAGAGCCACTATTTTTCTCTCTGATTCAAAGCACCAAATCGGTTTGAGGATAGTTTGTTCCTGAGGAGCTTTTACAGTCAATATGAATGAGACAAGACTAAGACTGGTGTCTCTGGTTTCCAACAAATACCTCTAGGCCTTCAAAAGCACATTATGTCTTCATACCATATATCCAGTACATCACACATATCCTCTGTTTCATGCTGTAAAACTCAGCTTGGTAGGCTTCAGCACGCTGCTCCGAGATCAAAAGACCATTTGGAAAAGTATACAAAATAATTATTATATCTTGAACCCACAAGAGACCCAGGAGAAGAGCTAGGTAACAGAAAAATGCCTGGACTGCTTTAATGTGACTAGCTCTGAACAGTGTGCTAAAATGCTTTCTGCAAGATTAGGCTTGCAGAGTGACATCTACATTGCAGCATAGGTAAGGTACAGAAGCTCATCTAAGGATGCAGGGGCATCCAGAGGACTGCTCTGGAGCATAAAGACCTGCATACTGTGACCCTGCCCAGTCTCTCTTTCTCATCCTTTCAAGTGGATCACAAGAGCAGAGACTCCTAGGAACTTCATGGATCTATTTCATAATGTAGCAGGGGACCAAAACTTCTTGAACTGTTACTCTTAAAAACTCCCTTCTGATTTTCTTGCTTGTGTAAAAAATAAAAACAATGGAAACCTCATTCTTGTGGTTTAAGAGTAAATCACCGTGTGAATACTAAATGGAGTTGAATTCCAAAACACTTTAATCACAGACATACACAATTTTACAAATTATATTGTGTTCCTGTTCCATGGGAGAAAGGACACCATTGGGAGAGAAGTCAGGCAGGTTAATGCAGCGGTTGTGCACAGTTCTCGGGTTGGGTCACAGAGGCTTCCAGGGTTTTGAAGAGAGAGTCCCAAATCTTGGTGTATCCTGAATCAGGGGACTCTCACAGGTTCTCCTTTTTCTGGACCCCCTGTGGAGTGTCTTCCCTTGGCTTTTCTCAGTTACTGTGGATATTCCTAAGTGTCCTCATCTGCAGGACTGGATAGAGGATATCTCACAATTAGTCTGATCAAATTGCACTATTGTTTTCCAATTTGCTATTGCTGTTGGCGCTCACAGTCTGCTTGTTCTGGACTTTATCAATGACATAGACAGTGGGATCAAGTGCATCCCCAGCAAGTTTGCAGATGACACCAAGCTGAGTGGTGCAGTCGATACAGCAGAAGGAGAGATATCATCCAAAGGGACCTGGACAGGCTTGAAAGGCGGGCCCACATGAACCTAATGAGGTTCAACAAGTCCAAGTGCAAGGTGCTGCACCTGGATCAGGACAATTCCAGACATGATTACAGACTGGGAGAAGAACTCATTGAAAGCAGCCATGAGGAGAATGACTTGGGTGTTCTGGTGGACGAGAAGCTTGTCATGAGCCAGCAGTGCATGCTCGCAACCCAGAAGGCCAACTGTATCCAAAGAAGCGTGGCCAGCAGGTCAGCGGTGGCGATTCTCTGACTCTCCTGGACATGTTCGCACTTCACAAAGATCAGCAGGTTGTTTTTATAGTTTGGCTATGTATCTCCTTGAGCACACAGAAATAGTATTCTGTTGTTTGGGGAATATGGTTGATCATATTTTGTTTACCTCTACTACAGCAAAAAAGTTGGTTAAATTTCAAGGGCTTATGCTAACAGTTATGCTAACTAGGCCAGGCTCATGCTAACTGCTGCACCATTCCACTCCACTGTGAGGCCTGAGGTGTAACACGGAGTGGAAAGGGAAAAGGGAGGCTATAGAATCATAGAATGGTTTGAGTTGGAAGGGACCTTAAAGATCATCTAGTTCCAAACCCCCTGCCATGGGTGGGGACACCTTCCACTACAGAAGGTTGCACAAAGCCCCATCCAACCTGGCCTTGAACACTTTCAGGGATGGGGCATCCACAAGTTCTCTGGGCAACCGGTTCCAGTGCCTCACCACCCTCATAGTAAAGAATTTCTTCCCTATATCTAATCTATATCTACTCTCTTTTAGTTTAAAGCCATTAGCCTTTATCTTATCACTACACTCCCTGACAAATAGTCGGCTTTCTTGTAGACCCCCTCCAGCTTTCTTGTAGGCCCCCTTTAGGTACTGGAAGGTTGCTGTAAGGTCTCCCCAGAGCCTTCTTTTCTCCAGGCTGAACATCCCCAGCTCGTTCAGCCTGTCTTCAAAGGAGAGGTGTTCCAGCCCTCTGATCATCCTCACGGCCCTCCTCTGGACTCAATCCAACAGGTCTATGTCCTCCTTATGTTGGGGGCCCCAGAGCTGAACACAGTACTCCAAGTGGGGTCTCATGAGAGCAGAGTAGAGGGGGAGAATCACCTCCCTTGACCCACTGGCCATGCTTCTTTTGATGCAGCCCAGGATACAGTTGGCTTTCTGGGCTGCAAGAGCACATTGCAGGCTCATGTTGAGCTTCTTATCAATAAACACCCCCAAGTCCTTCTCCTCAGAGCGGCTCTCAGTCCATTCTCCGCCCAGCCTGTATTTGTGCTTGGGATTGCCCTGACCCAGGTGCAAGATTATTTTCTTTCTGAAGAATTTTGAAGACCTTTTTATACTTTCTTTTTCTGTAACAAATATGTGTCTTTCTATGTGTTTTGTTCCCTGTCTTATGCCCCCAAACTATTGACAGTTCTCTCAATAAATGGCAAGATTTGTTGTAAACAAGTCTGTCCATGAAATACTCTCTGAATACAAAGCTTTCTGACTTTCAGAGCTCTTTTTGTTATGGAAAGTATTATTGAAGTTACTGTCGCATATCACAATGAGACGTGTTCCCTGTTCTTTAATACTCCAGCTGCAAATGCACTGTGATCAAATGTCAATAAAATATGAAATTGAAAATCTTTTCTTTGAATGTTTAAAGAATTAACCTTTATAACAGATGATTCTTTACTAGTTCTATGGCATTTGAAGTGCGCTTCTTATTTTCAACTTTAATCAGTCAGGACATAGCTTTGGACCCTCTCCGCTTTCCCTGCATAGCACATCTAACATGGAAGTCTCATATCTTAGTCTCAAGAAGTTTGCATGCACTAACATTAAAAAAGAGAAACATTTGTGAAACTGGATAAGAAAGCATACCTTTCCCGTTGACTTAAATGAATTGTCAAAATTAAAAAGAGGAAGCTGATGTTAACTCATGTATATTTAGATTTGAAAACAGAAAATTTCTTACAGAACTACTGTCGAGCAATTGTGAAAAAGGTTTGAACAGTGATTATCAAATACATTTCCTTTTAATAGCAAGGAGTTGAACTAGGTTATGCAGAAGGCCTTTTCCATGCACTTAAATATCCTTAATATAAATTGCTTTTGCACAATAGTTCAATTAGCTGTAACATTTCTGTGAAATGTATATATATACACCATTAGTTAAATTCATCTGGCAGATCTTTCACACTTTTCTTCCCGTTTGCACTCTCTGATACCATTTTATGATGCATAGCGTGATACTTCAGTGGGAAATCCTCTTATTGTGACATTTTATGAAATCTGATATGCTTTTTATCAAAGTATAAACAGACCCATCAACTGTTAGTCTAAAACTTTTATAGTATCTCCTTTTTTTTTTTTTTTCCCTCACTGAAATGCATGGTAAATGATGCCTTCTTTTCAAGGTTAAAAAGGTATGTAAAACTGCATGGAAAAATAATTGAAACAGAAAAAAATTCAGTTTGGCCTGTGTATGGTTTGTGAAAAATGTGCTACCTACTAATGCCAGAGAACATTTCTTCATGTTCAACATCATCCCAGTGATATGAAGTATCCTATCTGGACTATTGGGAGTTAGTAACCTGGTTATAAGTGTGAAATAGCTGGAACTAAGGTACCATCCAAGTAGAGTTATGATTTAATCTCCTGAAAGGCAGAAGATTTTCTATTCATCATTTCTATACTTACGTGAAATTTGACAGCATTGCTTGTTAAATCAATGGGAATTACAGTACTAGGGCAATGGTGGTATAGCTGGACTGAGCAGTAAATATTTTGTTACCTTCCGTTTTTGTGAGATGAAAGTCCAGTTATTGATTCTAAAACAAAACAACAGCAAAATATTTAAAAATCCACATTTCCCTGAGCACTATTTCTAATACATTTCAATGTTATTTCTATTAAAAGACTGATTTCCAGAGAACACCCGTCACCTATACTTAAAGATAAGCATTAAATGAACCTTTATATCCAGCATTCTCAGGCCTAGATTTCTCCCATTTAGGATTAACTTCAAAATCTTTTTTAAAGAGAAAATCTTCAGAACAGCTCTTGAATGACTGAAGGTGAGAGGAAGGGAAAGAGTAAGGATTGTTTCCTCTCTCTGAAAAAGGAATAAGAAAGGTGAATTTTAAAAGTTTTATCATAAGAATAGACCTCATACTTAAAATAAATCCCAGCAGTCATGAATATATATATATTTTTTCAGAAACATATTTCTTGATACAAAAAAAATCTGCCATGTCTACTCTATCATAAGATGAAAGGCAAACTTGCACCATAAAATGGCCCACTCTCCGGAAGAAGATGGAGCAATTTAGGACGTCATCTTACAGGATCCTCTTTCAGACAGTGGTATTGGACAGCACTAGCTGTGTTAGCAGAGGTGAACTCTCAGCTGCTGTTCTTCTGGAGCTCTGATCCTGATGGCTCTGACTAGTCAGTCCTGGAAAAATCGCTGACCTTTAAGTGAGGTTAAACCATTTCTGATGTAGATACTACCAAGGATGTTGTCACCTGCAAAGTCCACAATTTGTCAGTGAATAGCAGAGGAATAATACTAGATATTGTGCTCTTGGAGAACTCAGTTAAATACCTCTATAATTTCAACATCGATCATTACTGATACCACCTATCTTCACAAGGGTAATGGTGTCATGGCTGAAACTGGCCATTATGCCTAAAGATAGGATGATCTGTGCTATGCTATACCTACCTTACCTGTTTTTTCTTTTGTCATCTCTCCATCTGTAAAGACAGGAGTATATTTTAAAAACAGGCTCAGGAATAGATGACTGCCCATTGCAACTGTACAAATTTACCACCACAGTTAAAATATTCACAGGAAATTTATAGTGAACAGGAACAATAGAGAATGCACTGTAATATGCATGAAGTTATATATTTTCTACATATTCATTTTAAGCAGCAGCATTCAAAATTCTGAATGCTTTGTCATTTAAGTGCTTTTGGAAGAATAAGGAAATAGGAACAGTTGTTTTTTTTTTTTTTTTCCCAATAAAATAATTTGAAAATAAATACTTCTTTCTGGTTTTGTTTGTTTGTTTGTTTGTTTGCAAAAACTATTCAACGTTTAATCTCATAAAGTCACATTCTGTGGGTTTAATTCAGATGCTCACATTTCTTTTCAATGAATATTTTAAATTCCATTTTATCTTTAAATAGTCCAAAAATTTTTATATTGTCTCCCATAAAAGGTTATACTATGAAGAGCTCGATAACTTTTTTTTGTGTGTGTGTGCAAAACATCAACTTAAACTTCACACATATTGGAGTAAATATTTTCTCAGTATATAATTGAATAGAATGTATTAGTACAGTTGTTATTCCAAAGTGATCACATCCAGCACTGTCAAGATCTAAAACCTCCTTTAAGCCTAATAGGCTGGAATGTCCTTTGAGCTAGTAGTCTTCATCATTTATCTTGAATAAACATTTAGATAAATTTTAAGCAATTACAGTTCACTTTCTTCTGTAGTTTAAGACCCCTAGTGCTTTCTTGCCAATTTCTGTGTGTGCTCTCTGAAGTTTTTTTCCCCAGATCCTTCATTAGCTTCAGAAATTATAATGTGTGTTTTAGATTAAATTATATGGCACATAATTTATTACAGATACATAGCGAATATAGTACATAAATGGGGAGCTTTTATAACCTTGACATGAAAGTACATATCATGCTGAGTTTTTCACTTGTTTTCTCTAACAGTTTCTATCATTTGCATTCAGTTTGGGGACTTTCATATAAACATTCAAACAGCATCCTGATAACCTTTGTGTTGGTAATGCCTATCTGATAGGGTCTAAATTTTATTAGTGTAATCTTTCTGCTGAGTTTAAGATTGACTCTAAATTGCATATCTCATTTATTTTGTATCCTCCTTGATTCCATAAATAGCATTAGAATCCCCATAGCCATGCTAAATGTGAGTTTTTGTTTTGTTTAAAGTGTGGCAAATTTGCTTCTGTCAAAATGTAGGGAAACAATGCTAAGAATCAAATGCATTTTCGTAATAGTAGATTATACAAAAGTACACAATGAAAAGATACTCATTACACTTTTAAACTTTGAAGAAAATTAAGAATATAAAACAATGTATAACAAACTTCAGCTTTCATGTTCTGCACTAGAAACTGTTTAAAAAAACTTCAACCATTTTTTGATCCTTACACGCTATTTACGAGGCATATATTTTATAAATATTTTTGTGTCTTCTTGGTGATGAAAATAGTTCAACTGATTCTTGCAAAAAGGAATTACCTACTGGATTTTGTTAATTTACCTACAGACATGTCAGAAGGTGAATATTTAAAATGGATTTCAACATAGTTCCCTGAGGAAAAATGGACTTGCAAAGCATTTAAAGTAGATTTTCTATTCCTTAAAAAGTCTGTTCTGAGACATAAATTTCCCTGGCTGTGAAGAATATGTCGCAGGTTTATCAGTGAACTTGTTCCCTTGTCTTCAATCTTAGGATGCTCATGAAGTATTTCTAAGGTCTGAGTACTATTTTAACTTGCCAAACAGCTAACTAAGGTCATCAGCAAACTTGTTGAAAAACTTTGGCTTTAACCTTGTGCATGCATCTTTTGAGGAAAACTTTGTCCACAGTATTATGTTTTCCTCCAGATTCTTCATACGCTAGTGCACTTAGGAGCAGTTTGGGCGACAGCACTCTTGGTTTCTTTTCCAATAAAATGTGAAACAAATTGTCCAGCTGTTTGAATCTATCACTGAAAACACTTAAGAGGACAGTGATCACATATATAATGCTTGCTGAACAGGGCATACATTGCAAAGAAACTGAGGCACAATCTGAAAGCATTACCTAAATTTAAACATTTCTGAATCCAGCACAGCAATTTTCTGTATGAATTAAAGGGAAAGGAAATTTGTTGCAGGAAAGCAGATCCTTCTTTCCTGCAGGAAGGATTTCTGATTTACGAGTCTTAGGATGACCAAAGAAGTAGACACTAGGGCAGAAGTCATTGAGCTGTAAGACCAGTGATTTGCTTTTCAGGCTTGCTTATCACCTGTATTGTAGGCTATACTCTTTCAAAAGGGCATTTGTTCCCATGGAAAAGTGTTGAATAGGCTTTAAACTTCACTCATCACTCTTTTTTTCTTACGGGTACTGAAATTATGTGATTTACAGGCCAATTAGGCTTGGAAAGACCTTTGGCCTTAAAATCCTTTAATCACAATACTTCAGTATTTTGTAGCCAGGATGCTTTTCCTCATCTTGCTCCTTTTTTTCCTAGCAGTAGAGAAGGAGGGCAGTAAAGGTTATATGTCATTTTCTGTGACTTGTTCATGAATGGGAATGCTCTTCTCAAGCCTGCCTGTAACAACTCGGTAGCACAAAGCACTCTGGCCACATCGTTCGAAGTAATCATGCTAATATTTGGTCCTAAGAGCCTCTGGTAGAACAAACATGCCATTTTGCTAATTATCAACATACTTGGCAATTGAATTTGTAGGTGTCTTTAACAGTGAAAGAGAAATACAATTTACAGACTCATTGCATTCTTGGATGTATATTCTTTTTTTTTTTTTTTAATTTGAAATTATTTTGTCTCAAATGAATCTCAAGGCTACATGCACAGAATGAACTAAATTCACATTGAGACCATGAGCAACAATACATCTCCCACGTGCATCTCTAAATTATTGAACACAAAGAAGAATCTTTTGCAACTTTGATTGGGGAACTGTTAATCAGGCCCATAATAGTATGTAGGTCAAAAAACAATTAAAAGAGCCTGACTAGAATTTATGATTAGGTAACTATTAGAAACCTTGCTTATTAAAGAAAATAAAAACATAGAATAGATTCATAAATATGAATTCTTTTTTTTTCTGTGCTCTGGATACAGTATGACAGTTTGAGCAGCAGTAAAGCAGTTAAGTCAGCGATCAATTACTAACGTCAGGAACAGAAGAATGGTTTGGTGATAAAAAGCTTATTCAGCCCTTGACAAATACTTGGCTGTCACAATAGTTTATTTGAAACACCATTGTAGCAACCCTAGCTCTGGCTTTTATTTTTGTATCTTCCAAACTATGTATAGTGTTTTTGGTCAGTCTTTGAAGTTCAGTCTGTTCTGGTAAGGCACTGGTACTTCACAAATAATAAAAATACAATCCCTGCTGTTATTTACCCTGCAGAATCATTTTCTTATCAGAAAGGTTTGCAAAACAAATGAGCAGTTGGATCTCTAACTGTAAAGTTTTGTAAAACTGCAGCATTGTGACAATAAAAGGACATAGCAAAAACTACATTTCAAAATGCACAAAAATTCCAAAGAAGAAATTGTCTGATTTTTGATCAGCAAAGAAAAATGTCTAGTATATCTCTTCATCCCATCTTCACCTTTTATCTCCTCTAAGCATAAACATAATTTCACTGTATTGGAAGCTAGTCAAAATAAGGCTTTGCCATTCAAACATGCATTTGCATACATAAAGCATTTACAATTCTATCTTTGAAATTTAGTAAACACAATGCATTTCACTTTAAAAAGAAACAATCATTTTTCTTCTGTCTTAAGCTCCTTAAAAAAAAAAAAATCAAGGAGAAAAGTCATGTTTGGTATTAGGTGAAGGATGTTAACGATGACACATCCTTTTGAGCTACAAGTTGACAATGAGTTTCAGATAAATCCAACTTAAGAAATCCCAGATGGAAGGGAGACACTGAAGAGATTGTCATGCATGAAGTATACGCAGTTTAACAGGATTATCAATAATGGTTTCTCAAGCTGTGAAGAGAATATTTCAGAGGAAACTAAGGGAACTAGCTGTGTTTTGGAAGAATTACAGCATGCAAATTGTGTTTAGTCACTTATCAGGGTAGTATGCTTATTTCTTTCATAAAAATCCAATAAGGAAAGGTGGCTATGTTGTCTCCCGATAGATCCATTGTGACAATAAATAGATGAAACTTCAAGAAAGATTCTGTTTTTTCTTCATTTTGTTTTTACACAAATACATATGTTAGCAGGAAAAGAGATATTATGAAGAAAAAACATGGAAGTGCAGTTCTGTTGAGCCTTATAAATAATCTTGATAAACTATACTATTCTGCTACTGATTTGTAATAGATATCTATACATTTATTCTCAAAACAGAAACCTAAGAGATATCATGAATATGCATGTCCATAAATTTATATTTGAAATAGTTAGGGGACCAAATCAAACCTTCAGAGAAAGGCAGCTTCAGGTGAATTATTTAGGAAGAACTGACAGCAGTATATTTGGACATGGCCCTACAAACTTCTTTAAAAGATCTGAATTCAGTGCAGTGCAAGTGTTTTAATTCACATTATAAAATAGGGTGGGCGCAGGCATAATATAAATGATGATGCTTTGTCAAGAACAGAGCGGAGTGGAAGCTAAAAAAGAGGATCGACAGTGCTTGAGCATACTGCTAATAAATAAGGCCCATGGGCTGTATTCTAGCCCTGAATCTGAAGAAAAAAACTGACATACTGTGTTCCCCCTTCGTAGAATCTAGCCCTGGACCAACTCTGGCCCTAAGAAAGGATTATTATCATTTGTGTGTATTGTAATTTCAAAGTTTTTAAGGTAGGATGAGGTCTGCCTTGCAGCTCATCACATTGACATTTTCACAACATGAAACTGAGGGTAGACATGCGCAGGACATCCTGGACGTGGCATGAAGCATGCTGGAACACCTGAAGGTACAAAAACTGCTAAAATAGTGTTGGAGGACTGGGAAGGGTGGCAAGATCTCAGCCTGGAGCAGTCTTGACCAAACCTGTCCTCTGAGAGTAACTTCTTCCAGGTAGTTTCCCTTGAACTGTGCCTGAGTATTGCCAGAGAGCATGTTAACACAAAGGGCCAGGAAGTTTGCTGCAAGAAAGTCAGTATGGGTAATCCCTGCTTTAGGTTACTTCTTCCTCATTTATGTATCAATATAGACACGATCAATGAGGCAAGGGCCAGTCTCAAGCAGCTGATTACCCAGATTCCTCTCTGATTAAAGAAAGAGTTGAGAACTCTTACAATAGGCTTCTGTTCTGAATCTCCAGAGGTGTGTGTCTTCTGGAGTATACAGTCTCCGTTGACTATAAGGAACACCATTTGCATATATTTTCCCACCTCTCTTAAGTGGCCTCAAGACATCTGTAAATAACAA
The DNA here is from genome assembly GCA_013399475.1 of Chauna torquata. NCBI lineage: Eukaryota > Metazoa > Chordata > Aves > Anseriformes > Anhimidae > Chauna > Chauna torquata. The sequence goes on from VXAL01018373.1 coordinate 68,764, forward strand.
ATGTAAAAACAATATCATACATACCATTACGGTATTTAACAAACTTAAATTAATTTCACTTTGCATTAAAAATTAGATGAGATATAGGTTTTATAATATTCCCTATTTTAGGGGAAGCAAATGAAGAACCACATTTACACTTTCTGCTAATTCATCCATCACAATTATCAAGCTAAAGTTCAAGTAAACTGATTTTTTTAATATCACATTTCAAGAACCGTATCTATATTTTTGTTGCGGAATCCAATTTTACACAACTCTAATGTAGCAGCAATTAAAGATTTATTATATACCTTCATAGCAAATAACAAGGTTAGATTATATGATTTTAACAGCATTTAATCAGTATCATTCAATTAACAATGGTCTAAAGGAATTTGCTACAATAGAAACTGCGACTTAGTTAAAGATTCGTGAATGGCAAGGTTCACCTGAGACTCACTGCAGGGGGTTTTTAAATCCAATCACGTTTCCAAAATTCCCCCTTAGAGTGAATTACTCACCCTACTTCCTCATCGGCATTTGTCCATGGACAAGCCTGGAGATGTACTTCCCCTCAGGGGTACCCTGAGATGTGTCCCACCTCAGCGGTAGATCAAAGGTGCAGCCTGCTGCGGTCCCTGGGGAGCTCAAAGAGTTCTTGTTTGCGATTGCTGTTTATAGGATTGTAAGGCCATTGTTTTTTGGTCAGTAATTTTCCAGGATTCAGGTCTTTTGCCAATTTGTTTAGAAATCAGGTTGTGCAATCCTCACCCCTCAGATCTCAACAGGGAAGTGAGGCAGCATCAGACTTCACCACATTCTGTAGGTAACAGAGGAATGATGCTGTGATGGCTTTTCCTTTCATATTTATTAGATAAAGTGATTGATTTATAGTCAAGCTCAGGTTCCTTATCAGGTTGTTTCCTGGAATGAGCTCTACCTGGGGCTCCATTGTTAACCAGCTATTTGGTTCAAGGAGCAATTACATTGAGGCCTACTGTGGCTCATAAGCCTAAGCAAGACTTACGTCAAGTACAGGAGCAGAGCGTACCCACCACAATTGTCACTAGAGCCATGATTCCTGGGACAATTCTGAACAGGAGGTGTCCTGAGTCACTAGGCACTGTCTCAGTGATGATTCCAACATTTCGTATAATTCCAAGTTAGATGTATAGAAATAGAATATGCTTCTTCACACAATGCAAACATGATAGATGTCTGTATGCATTCAAGAAACTTCTGTTTTTTCATTTCCCTTTTTAAACATTAAATAATGCTATATAAGCTTGAAAATAGGCAATTTTCATTTTAATGGTCCCCTGTGGTGGCAATGAACTTTCCTTTGATGTCCTTCCAGAGAGACAGCTGGAGGCCATGTGAACACCGCAGGGCATCTAAAATGGCACTCAAAACTTATTCTTAGGCAACTGAACCACTCTTGGATTCATTTTATTCACAATTAGAATTTTACAGGAGGTGCCAAACTGACTAAAGCAAGCACCAGCTCAGAAAATGAGCTATACTTCTCTATTGATCCTTTTTCATGTACATGCATTTTCCAAGGCAAATGCTTTGTTTGCAACCTCTTAGCCATGTAATTTTCCAAACTAGATTTTGGTTGCCTTTGGCCTTATAATAAAATGAGAACTAGCAAGTCATACAGAACTCTACCATTTTTCATTTTATATTACTAGCAGAAATGCTTTTGCTCTCTGAATTCTTTACCATACCATTCATCTCCACCTTAACTTAGTTTATTCTTTTGACTATCACCTTCTCCAGCATTCCAGCATTCTCAACAACTTTCTTTCTTTTCTTTTCTTTTCTTTCCTTTTCTTTTCTTTTCTTTTCTTTCCTTTTCTTTTCTTTTCTTTTCTTTCCTTTTCTTTTCTTTTCTTTTCTTTCCTTTTCTTTTCTTTTCTTTTCTTTCCTTTTCTTTTCTTTTCTTTTCTTTCCTTTTCTTTTCTTTTCTTTTCTTTCCTTTTCTTTTCTTTTCTTTTCTTTCCTTTTCTTTTCTTTTCTTTTCTTTCCTTTTCTTTTCTTTTCTTTTCTTTCCTTTTCTTTTCTTTTCTTTTCTTTCCTTTTCTTTTCTTTTCTTTTCTTTCCTTTTCTTTTCTTTTCTTTTCTTTCCTTTTCTTTTCTTTTCTTTTCTTTTTTCTTTTTCTTTTCCTTTCCTTTCCTTTCCTTTCCATGGTAGCTATAGATCTTTACTTCTAAGAATTCACAAATTACCTTTCTGTAACCATTAAGTAAAGTAACCAGCTTTGAAAGTCAGCTTGAAGTTTGGCTAGAATAGCCCTGTAAATATGTGTAACTATTTCAGACACAATTGTACTGTAACAATTTGTATGTATTATACTCCCTATTGAGGTGTCTTAGTCTGGACAGATAAAAAGATAGTGTGACCTCTAACTGTCACACTGACTAAAAGGAAAGACATGAAGAATAGATCAGCTGATTCAGTGGAACTGAATTTTATAATTCAGTAAAGACATTTGCATGTTTGTTGATTCAGCCAGTTATTAGCCAGGACAAGATATCAAGCTCAGGCACAAGCCATTCAACTTCATGTCTTCAGTGACATAAGTGATAAGAAAAATTCTGACTCTCTAGCATAAGCAAAAATAAACTTTAAATAAAAAATTAAACTTGAGAAATCAATTGGTATAATTTGTTTTACATTAGAAATACAAGATATAAACCCTGCAAGATGTCTGTTGCAATAAACTAGGTGCAAAACAATTTAAGATTTTATTATCTATAGTTACTTATGCTTTAATTTTCATAGATAGATGTTACCATGGAGACAAAAACTCTTTTTAAAGCAATTTAATTTACAAATCATGTTCATATCTCTTCTGAAGTCTGCCTGCGGCAAGATTGCATGCTAAGTCAGCTCCATCAAATGGTGCACAATGAACCTACTTTATGTTGCTTGGTTCCCTATCCAGAAACAGAGATAGTTGGGCCCTTGCACTTCTTAGGCCATTATGTGTGGTGGTATCTAGATTCGTTAACGTAGAAAGGATTGAACTGAGCCAGAAAATTTCTCTAGTGCCCATGAGTGACCCCGGAGAAACATGGCTTATTACTCTTGTCTCTGGTACATGCTCAGAAAATTCAAATTTTTGAATGTAGCATATGCACATGTACAAACCCAAAAGATCGAGTATGCATTTTACATGGCAATATGCACAGCAATATATATGGCAATGATGTAAATTTTGCAGCTTGGATCCATCTAAGTAATGCGTACCTCAGGGATATTCTGAAAAAAAAAATCCCTTTTTTCTCAGTATTATGCAAACTCCCAAGTCAATGATACTATTCTACAGACTCTTAAGCCTTGTATTTTCTGAGTTAGAAAAGCCTATAGACACCTGTAAGGACTGAAATTGCAGAGATATTCTGAAATCAAGTTTTGTTTTAGTAACAATGAAATAAACACATAGAATCATAGATTCATAGAATATCCTGAGTTGGAAGGGACCCACAAGGATCATTGAGTCCAACTCCTGGCTCCACACAGGACTACCCAAAAATCAAACCATATCTCTGAGAGCATTGTCCAAACGCTTCTTGAACTCCGGTAGGCTTGCTGCCATGACCACTTCCCTGGGGAACCTGTTCCAGTGCCCGACCGCCCTCTCGGTGAAGAACCTTTTCCTAACACCCAGCCTGAACCCCCCCTCTCACAGCTTCATGCCATTCCCTCGGGTCCTACCGCTGGTCACCAGAGCGAAGAGATCAGCGCCTGCCCCTCCGCTCCCCCTCGTCAGGAAGCTGTAGGCTGCCATAAGGTCTCTCCTCAGTTTCCTCTTCTCTAGGCTGAACAATCCAAGTGACTTCAGCTGCTCTTCATATGTCTTGCCCTCTAGTCCCTGCATCATATTCATAGTCCTCCTTTGGACACTCTCTAATAGTTTCATGTCCTTATACTGTGGTGCCGAAAACTGCACACAGTGCTCAAGGTGAGGCCACGCCAGCATAGAGCAGAGCAGGACAATCCCTTCCCTTGACCAGCTAGCAATGCTGTGCCTGATGCACCCCAGGGTACAGCTTACACCCCTCCTGGCTGCCAGGGCACACTGTTGTAACCTGTGTAAACACAGGTAAAAGCAAATCACAGTGCTGCATATCTGCTTTAATGCAGTTATTTAGACCTATCCAAAAGCTAATATTTATCATGCTATACTTAAAATCAATGTGTTGTTAAAGTAATGATTCTGAGTGTGGTGGACACATGATATGCTTTATGTATGCTTTAATAATACACACGCTGGAGCAAACTGTAGTACTATGAATACATTATCAACAGTTAAGATCCTTGTCAGAAGTCAGTAGGACCTGGCACTGACACAAATCCCAGCTACAGGCAGCCCATGTGGAACCAGGATTTTAACCATTTAATCAGGAGTTAACAACTATTTCATATTTGTAGCACTGTAGAATTAATACTGATATGCAATTGACTGTTATGTGAGTACTCATTCATATCTTCATCCATATCTAGTCACTCTCCTTTCTTGTTCATTTCTGGATTTCTACTACACATGTTTGTAGCATTGTTATGCCACCCACCCCCATTCATCCATATATTTATCCTTTTTTTTTTCATACGTAGATATGCACTCCCTCATGTATACATGCAAACACAAGAGTGCCTATGAGCCATGGCACATACATTTACAAGATGAGACTGGAAAAAGTATGAAGAAGCCACGTATCCTTAGGAAAACTGTAGTGTGTGGGACCAGAGAAACAAAGTGGAAATTGTTCTGTAGATGTAATTTTGCACATCATCCCATAGATTACTTAACTACTCATTTTTGCTTTCCAATATGTTTAGAAAAATCTGGTAATTATTGTCTGCTGTTGTGGTTTAACCCGGCAGGCAGCTAAGC
>VXAL01018374.1:10933-22947 GCA_013399475.1 Chauna torquata
TGTCATAACTTGATCAGCTGACATTTTTATGGAAAGAGGTTTTTGTTCTTCAAAATACTCTTTACACTGTAATTATCCTGACTAAATTCACAAGGTGTTTAGTTTTGCCTAATGAGGAAGCATACTCCAATGCTTTTCTTTTTTTTCCTGCATTACAGGATGAAAAAAACCTACATATTTTCCATTTTTAACAAATACATTAATCTTAAGCACCACATTTGTGTACATTTAATACCTCTCCTGAGTGTATAATAATTAGCATTGTAGAGATTACTGTTCTCTAATGTGTATTACCATAAAATGCTAGTATGTTTTTATCCTTCTTATCATTTTAACCTTTATCTTGATGTAATAGAAAACTGTTTTATAGCCAGCATCACTCTGATTCTATTGAATCAGAAATCAGAAAACTTAGCTTTTTTGTGAGTATGAATTTGAGGCATTTTTGTTTTTACTTTTCACCATAGCGATCTCTTTGCTTTGAAGTGTTCTGTGACCAACTATTCTACGTTTAAAGCTTTATTTTGCAGCACCAAGGACAGACTTTGCTGTCCCTTATCTGCCTCTTCCCAACGTCCCCTGATTTCCTCTGCTTGTACTAATAGCTTTTTCTTAATTCTTTCACTTTTATTTTTTATTTTATTTATGTTTATTTTATTTATCATTTTATTGTTTGTATAGCCTAGACTTAACTCTGAGTAAGCACCTTCTGTAGCTGTTGGTCTTGGACCATGAGTTTGGCCTTGTCGGCTTAGTGGTCTTTCCTTCAGTTACTATATATGTAGTGTATTTTGTGTGTGTATATTGTGTAATTTTCCTGGTCACGTATATGAATGCAGACTTGTAACCTCTGTTTCCCACTCTTTTCTTCTCTCCAAGGAGATCAGGTCTCTTGCTACTAATATTTTTCCACATCTAAAACTTTAACTGTAAGCAGAGGTTAGTGTGCTAATTCTGCGCTTTCTTAGAGTATTCTTATTTGCAATTTTCCAAAGAAACCCATGACTTCCATTCTTCACAGTTACAGAAACAGACAACTAACTTGGCTGCTTTCGTGAGACAATAAAAAAAAAAAGAGAAGCACCTGAATGAAGATAACTGTCACACTTGCATGTTGATGTTACAATGGAAATTAAATTGTTACAATGGAAATGGAAGCTAACTTGAAAGATACTTCCACTTTACAGACAACATGGAAGAGTGTGCTTTTCAAACTTCTCTCTTAAATCTTCAAGTACTGTACATTCAGTGAATAGAGAAATAACCATTAATACTTAAAATATACATTTTTCAAATGTAGTGCGTGCAGTATAAATCAACCAGGTTTTGAGAGAGGGAGAGAATTAGATATCTTCAGGAGATAAAATTGTATATGTGATATTAAATTTTGGTTATAAAATTAGATATTCCTTATTAACACTCTCATATTTAGTTATTATCCTAATCATTGGATTTACTGGTGAACTCAGGTACACTTGGGAGCAGGCACTAGTCTCAGAGGAAATCATGCCTGAGTTTTTCATGCACATCAAAGCACTAATCCTTCCTTAAAGTGCAAAATTCAGTTCTATTTGAACAGTCCAGCTTCATTTATATGCTTGAAAGCTACCTGTAGCCATAGTGTCAAAGCGCTCAGTTCACATTTTCAACTAGAAGGGTAGCTTTCTTCTAATTTGGACACATTTCCTTCAGACCTCTTAAACTTCATATGGGATGTATAAGGAAAGCTAATTTTTTTCTGATTGGGATTTAAAACAGCCAGTATTTTGACTGCAGAATCAGTCAGTAGCAAATGGAGGAGTGAAACATGTCCGTATATCCTACCTCTAACAGATTGAAGAATGTGATATTAGTCTGTAAGAAGTAGCAAAACTCTGATTAACATTCATAGCCTGAGTCCTTTTTGTTACAACGTGGCTAATACATGGAGAAAATGATAGTGGTCTTGGTACAGTCTCTTACCAGCTACTCTGCCTTTTTATCCAGTAGTTCAATGGCTGAAGCACTTGTGAAGGAAGAGGGAGATAGGGATTTCCTGTCCTTGGAGGAAGAAATAGACTACTTAACTAGCTAATGATCATTCTTTCCAGAGAGCAAGAAACAACCTGATTTGCTTTTGTTAAGGATAATAATTTGGGAAAGGCGGACTTGAATTTTGAGGGTTTTTTAAGCAGTCATTGGATAAAGTAAGTGGTTTTTTTTTTTTTTCAAAGTAAGGATTGTTACCTGATCTAATTACAGGACTAGGTAGAGAAGGCTTTCCATGCCTGGTTTTGAATTTTTTGTTGTTTGGGTTTTGTTTGAAATGTGGGTTTTGTGTGTTTTTCCTTTAGGTAGGAAGGACACCCAGAAATTCATCAAATTTGGTCATCTTAATTTTAAATAAAAATAATCCTGAAAATTTGTTTTATTTCATTCTGCAGATTTTATGGTTAGTGTTCTTTCTGAAGATGACAATATTATCAAAAATATTAATCCAGCACGTATTTCTATGAAAATGTGGGAAGGACAGAGCAGCGGAACTAGGATACTAGTCGATGTAAGTCATCAACACGTTTTCAAAATGGATATCAAAATGCCAGCATAGGACAAACATTTTTGTAGTGAAACTTTCCTGTATTTGACTTAATCAATCCTGTTTTAGATTTTAAATAACAACAAATATTACATATCTATCATATTTGTTTAACAATCTGCCCTGTTACAAGTTGTCAGACTATTCAAATGTCAGTACTAGAGTAAGTACAGAAATGCTACTGCTCTGCAGAAGCTAACTGATAGCAGAGAGATTATTAAAAGTTGACATCTTGCATTTTGCAAAGAAAAGAGTCCTAGGATTAAAAATAGGAAACCAGCATTTAAATTATAGGTGATCTAATTGAATTACTGTATGCTATCAGTACTACAAATCATTAAAACTTGACAGCGTATTACAGATAAGGTACTTCAACTTTCAAGAATGAAAAATTTTTTATGTTAAATTTTTTGCATCTTTTCAGGTTACAACATTTAGCTGTAGTAAAGTGAAGGATGATAAGGAAGATGGCTTCTTTTATTTCAGGTACAGCAGCATTTATTTTATAATTATTGATACAGCTTATTGTACAAAATCTACAGTTTTTTGGTTTTGATAATAACTATCTGTTAAAGAATTAGTACAATCCAGTGCTATGAAATGTTAAAAGATACTAGCATGTTGCAATGAGCATGAGGACTGTATTCTTCCCAAAATATATTTGACACTTTTTTGGGAAGAGAGAAGAGAAGAGTCTAAGGTAATATATTAGAATACACGATGAGAAATGCTAGCAGTGCAAGGACTGCATCTTCTGCTCAGGCCTCTTATTTGTCTAGTAACATTCCTCAGTTATTTTCAGCGTCATGTTCAACTGCTGTGGAATTGCAGGCTGGGCAAACTAGACTTAACTCCGATTAAGCACCTTCTGTAGCTGTTAGTCCTGAACCATGAGTTTGGCCTTGTCAGCTTAGTGGTCTTTCCTTCAGTTACTTATTCAGAGATAGTGTCATAGAAGACAGGCAGCAGAACCGGAGTTACTGATAAGCTGGTCCCTGGTTGCCACATTCTCTCTACATCTACTTCTGGCAGACATGCTACGGGATCAGTTGAATAGTTATAGTATTGGCTGTTGCTTCAAGCTCTTGCCTCCTGTTTTTAGACTTCCCTTCTGTTTTCAGAAAACAGACTTTAGGATTACCTGCATGCAGCAGATATCACTGTTGCACAGCTGATCCTGGTTCCTGCATCAGAGGAACAGAGGCTGCTGCAGCTTAGCAGTATCAAGATTCCAGGACCATCTGAGTGGCAGCACTGTAAGAGATAAGGGAGTTTCCCAAGTTGCCTCTCAGCTGTGGCTCTTCTCTCTTTCAAGGCACATAATAGAGTTCAGGAGGCCAGACATCAAATTTGTAATCCATGGGAATCTGTGTGCTGTCAAGACCTTGGCTGTGGCTGCTATATCCTACCATTAGGTCTTTAACACTTTGTTTTCCTGGGGAGCAGGTTAGCTGAGGCTCAAATCCAAGGTTCTGACCCAGCTTGATACACAATGTAAATGTACCTCCATCTGTAATTCCCTGTGTCATATCCAGCCAAGAAGCTGTCCAATCTGGGAAAGAACATGGTATGACCTTCCTTTATTTAGTCTTGTTGGCTTCTCAGATGGTGTACGGCAATGTAATATATGCGTATATGAAGACTTCTATTTAAGAGATTACAACTAATTCAGAAAACTGCAGTACATCTCAACAGGAGTTGTAGCTATTAAGGCAAGGCATTTTGTATCATTACTAAGACCTCAGTGTTTACCTTAAAGGCACTTGAGAGTCCAAAGCCTTCTAAGGCTGAGTTTGACAGTGGTAGCAAAAGAAGACTGTCCAGAATAAGGGTACAGTTTCAGTTTTAACAGAGCACAGCTTTCTCTGTGGCTAGTCCAAGGTTACAAAATGAAGTTCTCCAGAAACTGAGGAATCACTGCAGACTTTCACAAAACATAAGATGCATTTCTATGACCTTGCTCATTCTGAGAAATGCTTAGTAATGGGTAATTTCTCGGACATAAGAAGCCCCTAAAACATTATCAAAACAAGACGAGTTGTGTTGCGTATTTGTACCTCTGGAAAAAGAAGTACATATTGCATTCACCTACATAGTGCTTCTCACAGGGGAAGCACATAGTAGGTGAATGTGATATAAATTAACCCACGTAGAGTTGAATATGGAATTACAAAAATCTTGACACCACTCCTTGTAGTTTACTGGTTGGCTACAAATGTCCAGAATTCAAACTCCATACCTTTCTGAAAGATTTGAGAGAACTAACAGTAGATAGAGATTTCTCATTAGCAGCAGTTTTAGGAAAGTGCATATTACTCATTGCTGTCAGTGTCTGTGGCATCACTGTCTACCACCTGGTTTCTCTCTAGTTTTCATGTTCTTGGTATAGGCACTGATGGTTTTAATCTACTTAATGCTAAATCAGTAACGTGCTCCTTATGCAGTCTTTCAACTTTCATAACAATAGTGCAATTTCTTCTTTTTCTAAAGCTTACGTCCGGTTAGATGGTGTTCAGCCACACCGAGATCCTTAGCAGATTGTTTACAACTCAGTAATGCATTTAATGCATCCTGACAAAGCAGATGCTACTTTAAGTCTTAATCTAGATAAAGTTCAGAAGAGAAGGTAAAATTGTTCTTGCTCTATATGAAAAAACAAAAAATCATGCCCCATTCTAGAGACAGGTAAAGCTTTGAGTTTTGGGAGGGGTTTTTTGTTTGTTTTGTTTTGTTGTTGTTTTTTTTTGTTTTTTTACAAGTTAAGCATTCCAGGGAATCTTGCATCTTATTCTTTTCCAAGCAAATTAAGAGGAAACATTGCTTACTGTTACTGTAAAAACAGATAAAACATTGTATGATAAAAGCAATAATCTCATTAGCAAATGCGACAGTGTCACAAATCATCCTCCCAGAACAATGTCTGAATCTTTAATAGACTGTGTTTGCATCTCCTCAAAGGTTTCTAAGTATTTGTAAGTCACTGCCATTCATCGTATCAATTGGAAGACTGCAGCAGTGTTCCAGATGCTGTGTGACCTTCCTTGCTAGGTGAAGTTCAGTTTCTATCAGCAGAACTGCAGATGTCTGTCTTCCCTTTATATGTTGATGTTAGGGATTCTTTGCCAGTAGTCTGCACTCTGAAATGCACTAAGGTAGCTAGATAAAAACATAATACGATGGGTGAACAGTTGGCTGACAGGTAGGGCTCAAAGGGTTATGGTAAATGGGGTTACATCAGGCTGGCAGCCAGTCACCAGTGGGGTCCCCCAGGGCTCCATTTTAGGGCCAGTTCTTTTCAATGTCTTCATAAATGATTTGGATGTAGGACTAGAAGGTATTTTGAGCAAGTTTGTTGACGATACTAAACTGGGAGGAGCTGTTGACTCTGTCGCGGGTGGAAAGGCCTTGCAGATGTATCTAGACAAATTGGAGATCTGGGCAATCACCAACAGTATGAAGTTTACCAAGAGCAAGTGCCGGGTCCTGCATCTGGGAAGGGGCAACCCTGGCTGTGCGTACAGACTGGGGGACAAGACGCTGGAGAGCAGCCCCACAGAGAGGTATCTGGGGTTTTGGTAGATAGCAAGTTGAATATGAGCCAGCAGCGTGCCCTGGCAGCCAGGAGGGCCAGCCGTGTCCTGGGGTATATCAAGCACAGCATTGCTAGTCGGTCGAGGGAGGTGATTGTCCCACTGTACTCTGCGCTGGTGCGGCCTCACCTCGAGTACTGTGTGCAGTTTTGGGCGCCACAGTACAAAAAGGATGTGAAGCTATTGGAGACTATCCAGAGAAGGGCTACAAGGATGGTGAAGGGCCTAGAGGGGAAGACATATGAGGAGCAGCTGAGGTCACTTGGGTTGTTCAGCCTGGAAAAGAGGAGGCTGAGGGGAGACCTCATCGCTGTCTACAGCTTCCTCACGAGAGGGAGCGGAGGGGCAGGCATCGATCCCTTCTCTCTGGTGACCAGCAATAGGACCCGAGGAAATGGAGTCAAGCTGCGACAGGGGAGGTTCAGGTTGGATATCAGGAAAAGGTTCTTCAGCGAGAGGGTGGTTGTGTGCTGGAACAGGCTCCCCAGGGACGTAGTCACAGCACCAAGCCTGTCGGAGTTTAAGAATCGTTTAGACCGTGCTCTCAGTCACATGGTCTGAATTTTTGGGTAGACTTGTGTGGAGGCAGGAGTTGGACTCGATGATCCTTGTGGGTCCCTTCCAACTGGGAACATTCTGTGATTCTATGACAACTGTTTTCTCTCGATATGCTCAACCTTGGCTGCTGGTGATGACCAAACTTTGTACAATTTCTGAGTATCAAAAGGAATCAGCTACTCAGATATTACATAAACTCCAAATTCAACTACATAAACTTCAAATGATTGAATTTGGAGAGAATTTGTCGTTGTAGGAGATCTAATCATTTCTATGCTCCATTTCAGTAGCTTTATGAGAATTCATTGGCTGGAAAGTTAAACCAGGGTAGATTGGCAGTCTTCTGAAAAATAGGGCCACAACAAACTTCTTGTCAACTAGTAGAGACAAACTCTTGGAGGCAACTTTCCTCATCCAAGTTTCCAAAAACCTTATTCTGGAAGAGTTCCTATGTGGCTTTCTTGCTGGAGGTTATTATGGAGGAGTGTTAAAATAAGTCATACACTGACAGAACTCTATCCAGTTAGGAGGACTACTCAGAATTTGAATTGCTTGAATACTTACATACTTGTCACTTCAATTTTTGATTGTGTTTTGTTTTTTTGATTACTTTAGGGATAAAGTGATTCCAGAGAGAGTGGGCACTTACAGTATCCAGTTTACTTTTGCAATGGATAAGACAAACATGCTCAGCAGTGACCAGGTTTGAAAGTATAATTAATTACATGTAGCCAAGAACATATAATACAGAATCATCTGGGAGAAATACTATGATACTTTGTAGATTCAAAATGCAAATACTTTCACTTCTAAGCTTTGCAAAAAATTATATTTTTTTATTGAGGTAGTGATTGATTTCAAACAGTTGATTATCAAAACAAATTTTCAATAGCTTTTATAACTAATCAGAAATTTTGGGGAGTAACAAAACTGCATAATTTGTAAACTAGTAGACCTGCTTTATGGTCATCCTAAATTTATTTCAAGACTGTCAGTAAATTTCGCATGCATTTGCCTCAGTATTTTTTGAGCAACTGATGGGTGCAAGTGAATTGCAGTGAATTATATCAGACTTTGTTTTTTTTTGTTTTGTTTTCTTCTTCTTCCCTTTTTGCTAGATTGTAGTTGAAGTTGTACCTAATGACCCAGTACGTTTGTTACCTGATTCTTTACCAGCTACTCCAGCAGTTTCCAATGTTCGAACTGTTACTAGCCGTACACTGGTCAAGGATTTATACCTCCATGTAATGGTAACTATACTTTAATACAAAATCATAATTAGAGAAATATGACTGCTAAAAATGTGTTGAATTTTGCTGTAAGGCATTGCCACTATCTTCTGTTTTAACATATAAATGAATATGGTTAAAATCATTAAATGTTTATTTTATTTTAAATGATTGAAAACAAACCTAAAAATAATATTCAAAAGATTTAAACAAAAATATTTTAAAAGATTTCTTAACCTGGTGAAAACAGACATGGAGAAGGCTGAGGTACTCAAAAATTTTTTGCCTCAGTCTTCATTGGCAATCACTCTTCCTACATCTCTCAAGTCTCTAAAGTCCCTGAACCTCAAGGCAGGGATTCAAGTTGCAAAGTCCCTTCCACTGTGAATGCAGATCGAGTTCGAGACCACCTGATGAACCTGGATATACAGAAGTCTGTGGAGGCGTGTGAGACTCGTCCAGGGTCCTGAGGGAACTGGCTGATGTAGTTGCCAAGCCACTCTCCATCATATTTGAAAAGTCATGGCAATCAGGTGAAGTACCCAATGACTGGAAAAAGGGAAACATCACTCCCGTTTTTAAAAAAAGGGTAGAAAGGAAAACCCTGGGAACTACAGGCCAGTCAGCCTCACCTTTATGCCTGTGAAGATCATGGAACAGATCCTCCGTGAAGCTATGTTAAGGCATATGGAAGGTGATTCAAGACAGCCGGCATGGCTTCACAAAGAGCAAATTGTGCCTGACCAATCTAGTAGCCTTCTGTGATGGAGCATCTACATCAGTGGACAAAGGAAAAGCAACTGATGTCAGCTACCTGGGTTTCTGTAAGGCCTTTAACACAGTGCCACACAGCATCCTTGTCTCAAAATTGGAGAGAAATGGATTTGAAGGGTGGACTATTCGGTGGATAAGAAATTGGCTGGATCTCCACATCCAAAGAGTTGTGGTCAAACAGCTCAGTGTCCAGGTGGAGATCAGTGATGAGTGGTTTCCCTCAGGGGTCTGACTGGGGCCAGTACTGTTTTTAATATCTTTGTAATGACATACTGGGATCGAGTGCTCCCTCAGCAAGTTTGCAGAAAACACAAAGTTGAGTGGTGCAGTTGACATTTCAGAGGGAAGAAGGGATGCCGTCCAGAGGGACTTTGACAGACTTGAGAGGTAGAAGCATGCAAACCTTACGAAGCTCAACAAGGTCAAGTCCAAGGTGCTGCACCTGGGTTGGGTCAATCCCAAACATTAGTATGGACTGGGAGATGAATGGATTGAGAGCAGACCTGTGGAGAAGGACTTGGGGGGTACTGGTGGATGAAAAATTGGGCATGAGTTGGCAGTGTGCACTTGCCGCCGAGAAAGCCAGTCATATCCTGGGCTGCATCAAAAAAAACGTGGCCAGCAGGTTGAGGGAGGTGATTCTCCCCCTCTACTCTGCTCTTGTGAGACCCCACCTGGAGTACTGCATTCAGCTCTGGGGCCCCCAACATAAGAAGGACGTGGACATGTTAGAATGAGTCCAGAGGAGGGCCACAAAAATTATTAGAGGGCTGGAAACACCTCTCCTACAAAGAAATGCTGAGAGAGATAAGATTGTTCAGGCTGGACAAGAGAAGGCTCTGGGGAGACCTTATTGTGGCCTTCCAATACTTTAAGGGGGCTTATAAGTGCGGGAGAGAGACTTTTTACAAGGGCATGTAATGATAGGACAAGGGGTAATGGTTTTAAACTGAGAGAGGGTAGATTTAGATTGGGTATAATGAAGAAATTCTTTACTATGAGGGTGGTGAGGCACTGGAACAGGTTGCCCACAGAAGTTGGGGGTGCCCCCTCCCTGGATATGTTCAAGGTCAGGTTGGATGGGGCTTTGGGCAACCTGGTCTAGTGAGAGATGTTGGAGGGGGGTTGGCAAGGGGGCCCCCCATGGCAGGGGGGTTGGACTAGATCGTCTTTAAAAGGTTCCTTTTAACTCAAACCGTTCTATGATTCTACCTCATTATTTAAAAACATAAGAGATGACTTGCACTGTAAAGTTACAATTCCAGGTTAATGTGGTACTGCATGCAAATTTAAGAATATCCTACTTTTTATAATGGCATCTTCCATCTGTAGTCACCCAAAAGAGAAATAACAGTTTTCCCAGGGTAGTCCCATTTCTCTCAGGAATAAAAGACAGCCCCAGAACCCCAGACCATCATAGGACCCACAGAACTGGGGGGGCTGGGGGGGAGGAGGAGGTGCAGAGACAACAAAATGGTTCCTTTTTTTTTTTTTTTTTTACTTTCAGGAAGCTATCTATCCAAGCAGATTTGAATGGAGAGACTGACTGTCAATCAGGCATAAGCTGCACGAATCAGATGAATCAGATATAAAAGATGTCCCCATATGGGCCATCCTTTCAGTTTATAGGATCAAAGATGAAAGTGTTACCTGATCATGTAGATTTTGTTAAAACTTTTTGGAGATTCAGTTTTAGTGGAAATTTTTACAAGAGAGATTTCAGTCATACTGAACCTTCTCAATCTACAAATCCAGATGGGTTGTAGAAGAGCAAGTCTCTGATTTCTCTTTTCTGTGGCCTCTTGCATGTACAGCATGCTAAATGTCCCTTTTAATGCTGTTGGGTAACTGCTGTAGGCAGAGCTGCAAAAGTAAGCTCATGTAATTTACTATTATTGTAAATATGTGGTTGCCCGCTGGCATCAGAGTTCTCTTGGCCTTGTTACACAGTTTTGCAGATTAACTTCACAAAAAAAAGATGTATGTTTCAGTATGTGACAGGTGCAGCTTGTTTTTATTTACATACAGAGGACCAAAACTGAAACATGCAATCCTTGCTGTCACGTGTCTCAATTGAAACCCATTTCTTGTTGCCACAGAAAAAAAATGTTTCAAGAATAGATTCTAGTGGAAAACATGTATGGAGAGAAACTTCTGCTGTATATATAATTTTTGTTCCAGGAGACAGTTTCTCATAGAATCTTGCATAACAAAAAATCAGGTTTCCTGAACTTTGAACATTCACAGGGATATAGGGAGATTACTTACCAGTTACCATCATGGGCAAAACAGGCTCAACCTGGGGAAAATTAATTTATTGCCAGTTAGGATACGTTTGGGTAGTGAGAAACAAAGGCAAAAAAATTAAGACGCCACCTTCTCATCTGCCCTTTCCCAGGCTCAGCTTCACTCCTGACTCCTCTGCCTCCCTTCCCAGAGGGGCAGGAAGATGGGGAATGAGGATTAGTCAGTTCGTAACAGCTCCTCCCTGCCACTCCTTCCTCTTCACTCTGTTCCCATGCTCCAGCGTGGGTCCTCTCCATAGGCTGCAGCCCTTCAGGAAAAATCTGTTCCTGTGTAGGCTTTCCAGGCCACAATTCCTTCAGGGCATAGCCACCTGCTGTGGTGTAGGGTCTTCCACTGGCTGCAGTGAGGATACCTGCTGCACCATGGTCCCCTCCACAGGCTGCAGGGAAATACCTCCTCCAGTATGGTCTCTCAATGGGCTGCAGGGGAATTTCTGCCCAACGCCTGGAGCACTTCCTCCCTTTCCTTCTCTTACCAGCAGTGGGGTTGTTGGAGCCAGCTGGAACTGGCTGTGTCTGGCATGGGGCAGCCCTGGCCTCTCCTCACAGAGACCAACCTGCAGCCCCTCCACTGCTAGAACTTTGCCATGTACACCCAATACAAAGGGAACTGGAAATTTTAGTCAAGTTTCAGTGCTGTGATATCATTGGCCTCAGTGAGACACGGTGTGACAACTCATACGCCTGAAGTGCTCTGATAGATGATTACAGGAGAGACAGGAAGGGAAGGAGAGGAGGTGGGATAGGCCTGTACATTAGGGAATACCTTGACTGCATTGAGCTGGGCAGTGGTAATGAAAAGGTTGAGTGTCTCTGAGTAAAAGTCAGAGGAAAGGTCAATAAAGCTGATATTATGAGGCTTGCTGATGTGACTCCCATCTACAAGAAGGGCCGTAAGGAGGACTCAGGGAACTACAGGCCTATCAGCCTGACCTCGGTTCCAGGGAAAGTTATGGAGCAAATCATCTTGGGTGAGATCACA
>VXAL01018375.1:3262-17797 GCA_013399475.1 Chauna torquata
CGCTGCCGGAGCCGGTGGCCGCCGTGCTGCTGCCGGTATCGGCCGTGCTGGCCGCGCTCTGCCTGGTGCTCAACGTGAGCTGCCTCCTGCTCTGCCTCCTCCACGGCTACTTCAGCACCGAGCTGTGCCGGGGGCAGCCCGGGCCCGACCGGTGAGAGTGGGGGGACACCGGGGGTGGGGAGGAACCGGGGATGGGGGACAGGGGGATGGGGCCGGCACCGGGATGGGAGCCACTCTGGAGCCCCGGGGGTGCGGGGGAGGCTCGGAGGGGTCTTATTCCCCCCGCCCCCCCCATTATTGAATGCCCCTGGGGAGAGCGGGCAGCAGCCGAGGGGGCAGCGGGGGCTTTGACCGCTGTGGTTCTGGGGAGCGAACGGCGCTGCTGGTGCTCGCTGAGCACTTCGGTATCACAAAGTTCATCTCTGCTCTGCCAGCCCGGGAAGCAGGGTTATCTGCGGCTGATAAACCCAGGGCGGTAAATATGCCCCTTCCATTTAGCGTGTAGCTGCACTTAGCAACTGTATTGACAAGGAGCGGGTTTACAGCTGCCCGTCCAGCTGGCTGCACCGAAGCACCCGATTTCATTTCCCTGGTAACTTCCCTGCGTGATCCCAGCCCTCGTGCTGGGCTCCGCACCTGGGGAGGCGCAGCCGCGGCGCCCGGCAGCGCCCCAGGTTTGTGCCTTCACAGGGGCAGCGCCGGGCTCTTCGGGTCGCTGCCGGGGTGATCGCACAGCAGCTCACGCAGCACCCAAATGACCGTAGGCCCAGGTTCATTAACCAGAAGACATGTGTTGACTTAATCATTGCCAGCATGTTTACACTTGCAAAGCTGTCTCCAAAGCAGTTCCTCTCTCCTTCCTCTTGGGTTTTCTTGGTGGCTCCACCAGTGGTCCAGCCCAGCACCAGCTCTGCTCCTGGGTAAACAAAAAAGCAGCTTGCAAATGATGGCAGTTAAATGCATCTTGGTAGAAACTGCTCTGTACGTGGAGGTCGCTCCATGTGGCTCATGCAGTGGTTTCCCCGGGACCATTTTGGGACCAATCTGGCTTGAGCAAGTCAAAACTCAGCTAAAGGAAATGATAAAGGTTCAGCAGTTTTTTGTCCCTGATCAGACAAAACTTTTAATGCCTAATGCTGTTCATGACGGCCCCAGCAAGTGAGCAACGTCTCTGCTCAGCATCTTCCAAGCAACGCTGACGCTTGGTGTGCTCATTAGCAAAGGAGAGCAAAATATTTCTGCAAAACAGAGAAACAGAGTTCCTGTAGTAAACCTTGCTTTCTGTGGGAGCTCAGCTTCTGCTGGAAAACTGTTACAGCAGAAAATTCCCCATCAGCTGCAAATTTGTCTGAGATTCGGTATTGATTTGGACTAGAAAATGCTAATTTTCAAAGTTGTGCAGTTCTTTGAAAGCCCCGAGCGCGAAGCAGGACGAGCACTAATCAGGCAGCCAAATGCCAAGTCACATGCACAGAGAGGAAGCGTGCCGGCCGCGGGACAGCCTGTGCTTCAGAGGGCAGCGACTTGTTCAAGGGCTTCGTGGTCGGAGCAACCATCACGCGTGGCAGGGGACCGCGCTGGTGCGTCTCACCGAGCAGGAAAGCTGTTCCCAAACAATTTGACTTTAAATGATGCTTCTGTGCTCTCCTCCGGAGCCCCTGCGAAGTGAGAGGCTGCTTTTGGCTTTGCTGCTGGAGATGTGAGGCTTTGGCAGGCTGGAGCTTGGAAAGGGCAGGTCAGGAGCCTTGGATTCGCATCCCCCTGCTTGGGATCGAGCAGATTGCTTGGTCTGGCTGTGCCTCGGTTTCCCCAGCTGTGAGCTGAGGGTTACACTCGTGTTTGGGAAGAAAAGGGCCGGTTCTTGGGACACGAATGTTTGTTTGCAAGCTGCACCCACAGCCTGGGGCAGGAGGTGCTGGTAGGACGCAGCCCCTCTCCCCCACGATGCTGGATGCCGTTTGCTGCCGTCTCCTCGTGGCCGAGCTGCCCCGGCCCCACTGGGCGCTGGTTTCATTAGGGGACCCGCTCACGTCCCAGGGACCTTTCCCACGTTGGGGCTGTCACACTGAATTACCGCTCTGCTTCTCAGCGCTGCGCTCAATAGTCTGAGCCAGCTCCAAACAAAGTCCTTCTCCTCCCCGCTAATCCCCCCCGACTCAGGTAATTAATAAAACAAAGCGGCTGCTCTTCCCCGCCGGGCAGTGAGGAGCGGGTCCAGGTCTGTTAATGGCTCCTGGCTGTGGGCTCCCACGTGGGAGGCTGCAACGGCAGCAGCCGATGGGCTACAGCAAGCCCGGGAGGAGGGGACAGGGTTGGGGCACTGGGGGGAGACGGGGACAGGGCACAGTGTCCCTTGGCTGCTACATTCGTCCCACGGGGTGGAGGGAGCTGGCTGCTGCGGAGGAGCGCCACGAGGGCTGGTCCTGCCAGGACCGTCGAGCTGGTGCTTCCATGTCGGGGCATTTCCAACTGGCTCCTGGGACTTTTGGAGGTGCCAGCAGGAGCAGCAGTGCCCTGCGCACCCCCAGCATGGCCAGATGTTTCGAGAGGCTGTTTGTGGCTTTCCAGCATCACAGTCCTGCCAGCATCTCTTGGAGCACTTGTGTTTCCGAGCCCCCGCATCGCCTGGCACCTGTCCTCCAGCCTGCACCCCAGCCACGCTACGCTGCATCCTCATCCTGCTCATCAGCAGAAGCATCCTCTGGTGACAGCGGTCTCCAAGACCCAGCGAGGGAGGACCGAGGTGTGGCAGGGCGATCTGGCTCTGGAGATGCTCAGCAGCAGGATGAGCTGGTGTTGGGCTAGGGCTGGGGCTGCGGGTGGCTCAGAGACCGTGCCCATGGCGAGCGCGTGGCCTCAGCAGCAGCGCAGCAGGCGCAGGGGTCAGCGCTGCATGCGGAACAAAGGCCCTGCTGGAAAGGAGCTGGTCTTTTCATGCGTTTTAGGCACAATTCAAATACCAAGCCCCCTCCAGACAAAAGGTTTGCAATCCGAGCTGAGCAAAGAAATCCAACCCCGAGGTTGAAGAGAGAACCTGGCCTTGCCTAATTCAATGCACCAGCACTTTGCTTTTCACTCTTTCTTTAAGGGGGAAATAGGCTTGATGCCTCACTCTTGTTCCTTGCTTGCTCTTCGGGGTTTGCTGAACAGGGACAAATCACCTGCAAAAAGCCCCGAGCCCTTTCAATCTCTGCTGTCTCTCTGCCCCACCTGGTTTCCAAAGCACAGCTAGAACCAGACAGGGAAAGTTTGAAAATTCAAGTCATCTCAAGATCTTCTGTTCCAGGGTGGGAACAACTCGCCCAGAGCTGTGCAGCCCAACAGCCTGGGGGAAAACCCACTTCTGCAGAGCTCCTTGGGCTCGTGACCTGGCTCTGAACCTCTTCTCTATGCAAAACCAGCCTTTCAGTTTCTCAGCAGGGGCCAGAGCATCAGAGCTTTTCCTGTGCTGACACCAGGGCCAGGAGACAACACAAACCCGTCTCACTCACTGGAGCCAGCCAGTAAAGTATTTTTCTTGCCTGTTTTGCAGGGCAGATTGGTTCCTTCTGGACAGCCGGACAGTTCGCCACGCTGCCATCGGCTTGTTCTGCTGTGGGGTCTCAGTCTACTTAACAGGCAAGTGCTCATTTCCCACCAGCGCAGCCCCGCATGGGGGAAAAGTGTCCCAGCAGGGACCGTGCATCTTCAGCTCAGACCATGCCTTCAGCGCTGGTTGCTGAGTGCTTGTGAGCTGCTGAGTTTCCACTTAAGCATCAGGTTTGCTTTGCAAATGGCACTGCCAGCTCATTCCCGTAGTGTGAACTTTCTGTTCTCAGTGACCAGCCCTCATGGGGCAATTCTGGCCTGAACTTTAAGTCAGATGCATCACTTGAGTCCTTCTGGTTCCTCACAGTGTACTGCACTCTCCCTTCCTTCCAGCTCTTGCCATCTACATGCTGCTGCTCTTTGAACTTGAGGCCGGCATTGCCAGTGCCTGCATCCTCTCCTCCGGCATCATCGTCCTGCTGGTCACGGTGACGCACGCCCTGGTACGGGCTTCCCAGCTCTCACGCCGCAGCCGCTCTGAGGTCTCTCACACCCTGTATGAGAATGACTCTGCCCAGCACAGCGAAGCTCCTGCCAGCGACCTGAACAACAAGAACGTGGCTGCACCCCGGCCCCGGCCCGAGATCCACCGAGAGTTCTCCTTCCCTCCTTTCCTGGAGCGCAAACCCCAGCTGGGTTCCCCGGCCAGCAGCAACCTCACCTCCTCAGGCAGCCCCGGGGCTCCCTCCGAGAAGGAGAGCTACAACCTGCCCCGGACACACAGGACGCTGTCGGCAGAGTCAGCCCTGCTGCAGGCACAGGGCAAGCCCTGGAACGGCGTCACCTGTGAGATGAGGAACGTGCTGTCGCGCAAACCTGGAGCCTCGGGCAAGGACTCGACTCTGGTGTGAGTGGAAGAGGGACCTTTTCATCCCATCTCATCCCGTGGGAAGCTGCAGGCACCAGGGCCAAGATCTGCATCTCTGTTTAGAGCTTAATATAGGTCATGTCTCCATCCCTGTGTCAAAGGAGCCTCATCAGACGAGGGGGTGGCTGTTCTTCCACCCTCTGCCCTCCTGCTTGGAGGAAGCTGCACAGGTCTGTGCAGCTACAGCCTGAAGCTCTTCACTTCCTTTACTGAGAAGACACCAGAAGACTGAGCTCCCAGTCCCTCCTGCCACCTGTGACACTGCTGGCACTTGTCACCCTGCAAACAAGGGCAGCATTGGCAGGGCAGAGGCTGGCAGCGGCTCATGCAGGTCCCCCGCGGCTGTCCCAGCGCTGCAAGGCACTGAGCAGCAGTGAAGGAAGCGGAAGACGTGTGAGCAGTGAGGGGACCTCACCCACGAGCAGACCTACCCTCCTTCCCCAGCAGATCCCAGCTGATTTCTCTGGCCGGCTGTACCTTTCTCCCCTTCCCCTGCCTTCTTCCTTCCTCCTCCTCCTCTATCCCCAGTAGCCAGCGCTGCACTGAGAGTTCACACAACCAACCCAAGGGCGTCCCTGCAGCCAGGCAGGCAGGTGTAAGAAACCAGGCGAGGTGATGGACGAGCAACAAGTGAGATGGAGCCAGAGGAGTCTGCAAGTTGCAGAGGGTGGGCTTGAGGTGGCAGAGAGGCCCGCTGCTCGGTCACCACCACCTTGACCCTCTGAGCAGGACGTAGCTTGCTGAGCACGGAGCTGCCCAGCCCCAGTGCCCTGGCTCTGCCCAGTGCTGGGAACCTTGCTGGGGATTACCTGGGTGACAATTGTCAACGCCAAGACCCGAGATCCAGGAAGAGGTCTGCATTGGTACCGGCAGTCCTCTGCTGTCTGCAGGACACAATCCTTAGGTGCTAGAGGCAGCAGTTGTTTCTGTTAAGCAGGTTTAGCTCGCTGTCAGTGCAGCCCTGCCCAGGCCCAGAGCAGCAGCATGCCTGGTTCTTCCCCAAGTCCTCATCATCCAGCAACTGGTAAAGCATTTCAGGGAGCGAAGGGAGGCCACTGATCCAAAGAGATCCCCTCTCACCTTCTGTGTTACTATCCTGAAAGACGCTGGTTACCCTGAGCACAATACAGAGTACTTCTTTGGAAACTGAGTCTAGCACTGCTTTGATCCCTGCATCTTTGGTAAATTCTTCAGCAGAACAGAACTGTTGGTCCCAAGAGAGACTAACACTGCTTGACAGAGGATGAAGAAAGTCCTTTTTTCTTTTTTTTCTTTTTTTTTGAAGAACAGGACAGTTTCTTCTTCACTTGAAAGGCTCTAACTCTGCATGCCTTTGTTTTGCTCCATGCCTTTTGAAACATGCAGAGCCAGCAGGCTCCAAGACCCCCCAGCCCGGGCAAGCAAGAGGGGAAGGTTTGATACAGAACTTACTTGTTTTTCCTTTTTATTATTGTTCTCACTAAGACCAAATTCAGCAACTTCCTGGCACACACATGAAAAACTCTCCTTGCAGAACGCCTCCTGAACAATGCTGAAGTGTGCCTAAATTAAGTCTTTACACAGCCATCTACAAAATACTGAAAGCAAGACCTAGTTTTTCTGAGATATTTCTGTGGCCAAGAGGTAGAGAGAAAAATGCCTTATAGCAGTCTGCCATCAAAAAGAACTGGAAAGGACAAATGCAGAACCACCCCATTTCCCTTTTGCAAAACACTGGAAAGAGACACAACTGCTTCCCAAAGCACCCCACAAAGGCAGTCCTTGCCCCAGCAGTAGGATTTGCCTGCTCAGGTGCAGCACCTTGTTACTGGGAACAGCGAGGCAGGCAGAGGCCTCTGTGCAGCTTCACAGACTGAGCGGAAGGTTTCTTATTCCTCCACGTGGTTGGTGAACATGGAGCTGGACTGGAGAAGAAGGCAGAGGACAGCCAGTCTTGTGTGAAATCAGGAACTAGCTGGAGGATTCTTGGCTTGTGGGGCAACAGTGCTGTAGAAAGAAAGAGACAGTCACGTCCAGCAGGCAGGCAGGACATCAGCAGCCATGAGAGTGGGCAGAACCAGGGGCTCCCTCAAATGAAACCTCACTGCTTGCAGTAGGAGAGCTGCTTAGACAAGCACACCTTTCAGTGTGCTGTGCAGACTATGGAGCAGCACGCACCAGCCCCCGCGGGTGTCAATACAGCAATCTTCACAGCCATACCACCGCAAAAAACAAACAAACAAACAAAAACTAAAAATGCTGTTAGGGCTGCACAGTGTGACCCTGCTGCATGGGCGACTGGGAAAATATAGAACCTGTACCAGAAATGTCTAAAGCAGAGTCATTCTGCAGAGACAGAGGCACTTTGTGTGCTGTGGTGGTTTTATCAGGGACAGGCATTTAAAACTGTTAGTGGTGAGCATGGGCATTTGGGAATTTTCTCACTGCTAACCAGTCAGACTCCAATACCAACACAGTTCTCAGGAGAGACAAATACACTGGACTCAGACAATCTGCTGGAAGATGTTTTAGTAGCTGTAGTTCAACTGCAAACATACAAAAATGCATAATCTTTCTGCTACATCTGTCAGCACCACTTATCTCTATGGGACTCTCAGAAAAAGCCATGTACGTGACAGAGTACAGCACCAAAGGCAGCCTCTCACCTACTCCATCTCAGTAGCATCATCACACTCCAAATGCCTTTAACACAACAAATATTTAATGTATTACAGAACCAAACATCCCTTTTTAAATAAGGAAATAAATTATTTTCCAGTTACCCTTTTGTAAACAAGATTATTTGCTTCCCATGGTAAACAAAGCCAGAAGATCCCTGGAAGGCAAGCAGCATGCTCTTCTAAATAATAGTCTGGAATCTTATCACTGAGGTAACTGCTTGGCATATTTGTACTGGGCTGCGTTACATCACCAAAGCCCGTCAGCCAGAACGGTCACTCAGATAAACACGCAGGTCAGCGTCACAGCCCCTCGCTACCTGCGGCCCTGAGCGGCGTTCAGCTGATCCTTCATGGCGATGGCATGTTTGAGCAGACTGTCGATGCTCTTGAAGTACACGCTGCTGTCAGTCATGTTCTTTATGGCACTGAAAGAAGAGAGAGGGGGTGGAGGGAGAAGGAGTACTGGTTAGCACTTCCACAGGCAGCATGGTTTTAGAGCACCCTGCCTTGACAGAGAGGACTGTTAGTAAGAAACCTCCACTTTATACAGTGCTCTGCATCTTCAGACACTAGCTAGTTAGCGGGTGGATTTACTGCAGGAGACTGGCAGGTCTGCACTGCACACACAAGTGGAGAAGAGCTGGCACGCTCATCAAAGTGAAGCCCCCGAGGTTCAGAGAGCTCTGCCCTGCACCCTCACCCACCCACCCCGACTGCCTTCTTCCTGGCTCACACCAGGAAGGCGCCAGCGAAGTGCAGGCAGCCTCTGCTTTGTTTCTACCACAAAGCCTGTGCCGGTGAACGCAACCCTCCTGCTTGGAGGAGGCTGCTGTACCTGCAGGCGTACTCCACTGTGTAGATGGCTCCTTGGCTTTGCTCCTCCCAGCTCTGCATGTCGGACTGAAAGAGATGAGAAGGCAGCGTTAGGCGCACACTAGGCAGATGCACAGCCCACAGCAACGTGCTCTGCCAGCCCTGCCTAAACAAGAGCTTTGGCTGCTTTTCACTAGAAATTGCGTTTGGATTCTGTCTCCTGCTTGACAGCCTGTGACGCTTGGCTCCGGGTGCCAAGCACTAGCGTTTAAAAGAAACATTGTGTGTATTTCTGGAAGGGCTACTGGTTTGGGCCGACACTCTGGATGCTCTGGCAAAATTCATCCTGCTTTCAGATGTGCTCACAAGCCAGCTGAGAGGCACGGTAAGGCAGGCTGCAGGCAACCAGCGACTGCCCTGAGTGCAATGGACTGGCTGGAAGTGCCAGTGCACTCAGATCTCCTCGTGTGCCTGGTCCAGGATCTGAACTAACACAGCTCCTGCTGAGTCCAGCCCTCAGTCCCTCATGCAAAACCAGGTAAAACAGTTCATTTCACAGCAATGAAAGTTCTCGTTTTGTTAAACCTGCTATTCGTAACCATTTTCACAGCCACAAGCCTCCCTGTCCTCCAGCCTGCTCTGAAACTCTGGCTGCCTGATCCCCAGTAGCAGTCAGCACTGTGCCCTTCCTTTCACGAGCTTGGAAGGAGCCCTGTGAACTTCACACAAGCTCAAGCAGAAATGCATGCAGCCAGTTCTGGTGTGGGACGTAACTGTATGCTGTAGCTCCAAGGAAAGGGAAAACCAAACAAATACACAAATCGCAATGAAAGCATAGCTCAATTCAGAGGTGCGGCTCAATAGATAACTATTCCAAAAGTCCTTAAGTAGTTTGGGCACTCTTTAAAATATGTTCTCATGGGAGCTAATTCTCAAATCTATTCTGTTGGGTCTAGTTACAAGCCAGAGGAAATCCAAGGGCCTCTTTTTGTGACTGAAGGAGGTCGGGTAGGAGCTTGGAGTGCATCCAAAATCACTTCTGCTGTTCAAAGCCCGTCCTACATCAGGACACTTGACCACATGGCTTTAAAATACAAAAGAAACAAGCCTCTACATGCAATGCTCTAGGCAGGTCTCTGCAGGAGAGGGTACTTTGACCCAGGACTCACAACCCCACATGCTGTCCTGCAGAGACCGCGCTTGTTCCAGAGTCCAATCACGTTTTACACGACTGTATCTGTTGCTGAGAACAGGGTTTGCAAGCAGAGGCAGCTGCAAAAGACACAGGTATGTCCTGCAGCTCCTCAGCCTGTTCTCTCCGAGAGGTGCCAGACGACCTCTAACAACCGTTCAGAGCCCAGCATCGCATTGGCTCAGCCGTATGCGTCACCGGAGCAGTGCTCTCCTGCTGCCCTCGTGAAAGAAGGCTCTGTCCCACAAAGGGCAGGAGACCTCGTGTAACAAATTATCAGCGCCATTTCCTCCAGCAGCAAGATGGTCTCTGGGCAATCTGAAGCACTGACTGCCAGCTTGCAAAGCCCAGTGAAGGATGAGGGCACAGAGGCAAAACTGGAAAGCCAGAGACGGTGGCTGCAAAGCTCCCATGAAAAAGTGCAGATGATGCAGTTTGCTGCAACAGCCACTTGCTCGTGGCCCTGCCATTTCTGAGCACCACCAAATTTTAATAATTTCCCAAGTATCAGAACCAGTGATGTCCATTCCCAGCATTCCCACCACTTCCTGGGAATTTTATGCCCTTAATTAGCAAGAAATGCCTATCCCTAGAGCTCCTGACTTCTTAATCTTCTCCTGATGTCCTTTCTTCAAATTCCCAGGACGTGCCCTTGGATGCAGTTTAAGAGCTAAAGCCAGCTATTAATATACAATAGCACTAATGATATATTACTGTTGCTTGGCAGTAAATTAACGAGGAGATGTAAGTTCTCAAAAGATCAGGGGAAATCCAGAAAGGCTGCTTTGTGCGGAGCAGGGCTTAGCAGCGCAGCTACGACACGTGGAAGCAGCGAGGGCCTTGCATCGTGCTCCATCTTATCAGTGAGGTGCTAAACCTGCCTGGAGAGTTTGAGATGGTGAGGAAGGTATTAAGATTATTTTTAATCAAATCAAAGAAAGTTGCTTGTTGTAAAGGCATGGAGGTGACCTTCTCCTTGCATAAACTTTTTCTCCCGGCTCCTTCCCTTCCTCCCTCCCTCCCAATTTTTCCTAGGTTTAATCCCCCCAGGAGTTTTAAAGGCTGTGTTTCAGGAGAACTCTGCCAGCCAGTGACAGAATTGTTGCAAGGCTGAAGGAAAGCTGGAAACCGCCAATAAATCCTGTTTCCTTTATACATTACTTACATCTTGGGACTAAATTACATGAGAATGGATCCACACAGAACGCTCCTTTTTCTTCTTTTCCATTCTGAGGAATTAAAACCACCTTACTTGAATGCCTTTGCTCTGATTTAGATAAAACCTGACAGCGCTTTCACGGTGCACAGCCCTGCTGACACCCTCCTGTTCCAGTGTCTTGCCACAGAGCCAATGGGCTCTGGCAGAGCAACCCAAAATATCCATTCCCACCTAATTGAACACTCCACTGTGCCGATGGCCCCGTCAGGGCACTGAGCGCATCCCTCTCTCCCGGGGGTTTGGCTGCCTGGGCTGAAGGGCTTGACAGGCCCAGCCTGTTTGCTGCAAACAGCGATGCCTGAGACTGGGATAAAATGAGAGTGGGATCAAAGACAACAGAGAGAACCTGACCACAGGCCCAGTACCAGCAGCCTGGCAGCACAGTCAGGACACTGGCTACCAGCAGGGAGGAGAGCATGCTCCCAAACATGATAATGCAGCCTTGGAAGAATGAATCTGGGAGCTGACGAGGCTGGAGGAGACGCCACCAGCAGCAGCTCTGGATCCCCTGTTGTTCCAACTGCAACAAATCACTTTCTTACCATTTTCTCCCAGCCCTTGCCACATCAACGCACTATTAAACACAAAGGCAGGAACCAGGAAACTGGTTAAGAAGCTGGAAGTGCCCATGCAGTGGGCAAAAAGAAACGGACGTAAACAGCAGCATCTCCAAACGAGTGTTAGGAAATGTTTTCTAACCCTGGAGAGGCAAAGGGCTATCAGGGTGCCACTGGGGCAGCGCCCTGCTGGCCGCAGCCCCGGGACAGAGGGCACTGTGCAGTCCGTTCAGCTTTGCCCTGACGTGCGCTGTAACTGCAGGGAGCGCTGTGAGCTCGTCCTCGTGCAACAAGGCCACCGCTGCCCCGGCTGGGGCCAGCATCCAGGGCAGGAGAGATGCTGCCAAACACCAAGGCACCAAAGGCATCTAATGCTTGTGATGGCTGCAGTCACGTGGGGACACACAGCGTCCTTGTATTTGCTGCTGGCATCCACAGGACTGCACAACCTTTCTTACATGAAGAAAATGGAAAACAGCAGCAATTTTGGCTAAAAGAAGAGAATTCTCTGGGATGGCTGCAGCAAGCTGGTAACTGAGATGAGCATGTCTAGCAGGGAAAATGAGAGCATCAAAGCTTTTCAGAGATCTTGCCCAGCATAAACCCCGCTCTCTAACAACCTGCTCTGTGTCTGGCACATTCAGTCGGCTGTCGCTTCCATTTGTGCTTCCGTGCTGCCCCTCGCCCTCATCCCTGTTACAAACCGTTCAGTGATGGAAACTGATCTCTTCCCTCTGCATGACTTGTCATACAATTTGCTCAATTTCCTTTTGTTCCGGACATATTCCCTGAAACCGGGACTATCTTGATTAAATGAAAACAAGTGACAGCTCCGGAATAATATTATAAACCTGTCTGCTGCATCCCAGTGATGCAATCGCCTCAGCATGTGCTATACATACACATACATCTCTATATACCTACCATCGCACACAGACACATATATAAAATGCTAATAAATAATTGAATAATAAAGTGTCACAATCCAGGTTAATTTGGAAACGAGGGCTGTAAAGCAAAGGTGAAAAATGGGGCCTGACAGTGCATTAGCATAGACATGAAGCAGTAATCTATTCATGAGACATCACTCCTAATGAATCATGACTGGCAGAAGAGGGAGAAGGACAACAAGGCTGGCATTAAAGTGTCTCTGCTCCGTGCTCTGGAGGAAAGTAGGAACACAGCTGTGAGATGCGATTCATTATCCTGCCTTGCCTCGTGTGGGCTCTTCTCACTTGTTTCTTCCCACTCCCCCTTCCCTCCTCTCACCCTCCTCCTTATTTTATGTAGGAAATAAAAATCTTGCAGTGTAGCCAGGGGTAATAAGATTTAACGTCTGCCTCCTCCCCCCTCCCCTTACAAGACAGACTGCTCATTTTTCTTTGTCTCCACACACTAGTCCAGTGCTGGGAGCTCGGGGATGCGGCTGGCCTTGCAAGTTTTACCCCAGGTCTGCAGGTGAATGTGCAAAACCCCCTCATCCCCTCCAGTTCAGACTTACCAGGGTCCCGCAGCACCTCACACCCTCCCAGACACTGCCTGTGCCCCAAAGGCTGACTTCCTCCCTCCTCCCCGTCCCTGAGGCAGGTGAGATAGGGACGATGTACCAGCTCAGGCAAACAGCTTGAGACTGGCTGTGCCTCAGATCTGGAGTACAAAGCGAAGCCTGACTCACCTTGTGTTGAGCGAGCTCTGGAAGCGATCGCCTGACGTGCTCCTGGAGCCGGTACAGTGCCACGGAGGGCTCGTTGGCCAGGACGTACAAGCTCTCTGTGAATTTGTCTGTAACTGCAACAAGGGAAACAACAGAGTTATGGAAAGTGGGGAGCAATGGGGAGGAACGCGGGGTTGGAAGGGCTGCCTTGGAGCCCCGTCCCCCACGCAGTCTCTGGAAGCTGTGTAGATGTGTGGGCTGGAAGGGTTCAGAGAGCACCCGCTGCACCTCCCACACCACAGCTGTTCAGCGCTCTGCGGGGACCTCTCTGACAAAAGGCCCCAAGTTTCAAAAGCGACAACATGCCAGAGGAAAAGAGAGGAGATCAGAGCAAAACCCCAAATATTTCGGACAGCCAGTCTGTTAACACGGATGTGAAAGCAAAACCCTGTTAAACAGGCAGCTCAGTTTCCACTCTCCACATAACAGCATCTGCAACCAGCAATGAGCTCGGCACCAGGTGGAGACAGATCATCCCAGGATGCTGCCAGCCCCAGCAGCCCCACACAAGCTCTGGTTGTCCTGGTTTTTAGGACTGCTTAGGCTAAGCTGTTTGCTGGGCCCTTTCTGACCAATTTGAGGTGGCCAACAGACGGCTGGGAACAGCAGGGTGCCGGTGGCCCCACCATCTCCCGGTTTGGGGGCTCCCTGTCTCGTTACCGGCTCTGTGTTTCAACCCCGGCTCTCCGGGTTCAGCCCAGCCCAGGTCTTCGTGCTGTCCTGCATTTCAGCCGCCCCCACCGCGGGGTCCTTCTGCCGCTCCCTCCAGATGCCCGCCCCAGGTCACATCCTGAAAACGTCCACCGAGGAGATGCAGTGGCCAGGATGGCTCAGTGTCAGTGCTGTTCCGAGCTCCCTGCTTTCCCTCTTGCCATCCCCCTTATCCTGGCCCAACCTCCATCCACACCAGTTTCCCCGACACTCTCACACAGGAACAGCCTTTCAGCTGGCCATTTTCACAGGCTGACAGCTACGCTGCAGCTCTGAGCTCTCTTTCCCCAGAGGTTTACAAGGCGAACACTTACAGCTCCTAATAACCGACACTTATCAGACAGAGAGAGCACTCCTCAGTTTTCACAGTGGGTGTGGGGGTTAATCGCAACAAAAACGGGGGGCACTTTCAGCACGCTGAAGAGGAATACCTTTCAGCTTCTTCTGCACAATCGTCTACTTTAAGGAAAACGGTTCCCTCCCGCTTGTATCGGAGCTTTTGTTTCAGTGACAACTGCCCTGAAACCACAGTTCTGTTACAGCGGGAGCCACACCGCGGCTTCTGAACGCAAATGCGAATGAGTGCAAAACTTTACAGCACGATATCCACCCCGGCCAGGCACAGCCGATGTCCGCCTGCCTTCCTGACGCGAGCCAGCCGACAGCTGCGAAGCCGCACGGCGGGGCTGGGAAAGAGGGGGCGAGTCGGGAGCGGAGGACGCAAGGCAAAACCTGCCCCTTGCTCCGCGGGTGCTGCACTTGATGGCGCGATTTAACGCGGATGGGACCGAAGCAGCTGAGGAAGGAGCCCCCAGAGGGGCCGGGCTTCGAGGGTCGGCCCACAGCGGTCCCGCCAGCCCTGCGACGCCCTGTCGTGACATGTCGTGCCCTGCCCTGTCACGGCCTGCAGCGCCCCACGGTGACCAACCCCACGGTGCCTTTTCGTGCCTTGCAGCGCCCCGTCACGACCCGCCCTGTCGCGGGCTGCCCTGCCCTTCTCCCTCACGGCACGCAGGGCCCTGTCGCAACATCCGCTGTCACTGCAGGGCCCTGTCGTAGCTAGGCCTGTCGCGACAGGGCAGCAAAACCCGACCGGGCAACGCAGCCCCGCCGGATCCCGTCGCAGCCGGGTCGGTCTCACCGCCTCCGGTCCCTCCCGCGCCCCCCGGCCGCCGCCCCCAGGCCCGCTCCGACCTTTCTTCACCTTCAGCTG
>VXAL01018376.1:1986-20942 GCA_013399475.1 Chauna torquata
TGAACTCTTGGGAAATGGGGAAAAGTGAGAATTTTACCTATTAATAAAATCTCACATCTATATACTTATACCAGATCAACTCTCAGCTTTTCAATGCTTTCAGAGAACATTGTCTCTTGTAGCCAAGATGCAAGGCTGTACTTGTCACAAGGACTCCATTGCAGTCAGTACAGGAAGAAACAGAAAAATATAACTTGCATTACAGATAATTACGTTTAGGCAGATCTAGAGCAATGTGCTCAGTCCTGTGGAAGTGGTCAGGGTGCTTTCTGAGAAAAGGCTCTTTCTGATACTTCTTGGAGAGTAAACCCATGAAGCCCTCACCTATAGATAACTGAGGTGGAATTCTGTTGGAGAGTCAGACAAATTTAGGTGGCTACAGTATACACGGCTACACTGGAAAGATTTGTGAACATTTCTGTAAGCGACTGAGAATACAAATTCTGCTGCTAATCCTGTAGATGCTATGAAGACTGACAACACGGTACTGAAAATGAGGTTGGGGCATTTGTGAAGAGCCTGACTGCCAGGCAAGCAGAAATTCTTGAAACAAAACATGTTGTAATACAACCAGACTGAAAGGCCTGTGTTGATGAGCAAGAGTGTGTGCAGTTCTTAAAAAAATGGAAGAGCAGTGAGACTGAAAAGGAGCAGAGGCAACAGCAATGTGCAGTGCAGAGTGAGCTCCCAGTGCTGTGCTACAGTGAAAGAGACTAATACAGCTCTTGGATGTATGCTCCAGAGAAGAGAGAGTAGCAGTAAGGATGTGACTTTTATGTCTTTGTGCAGGGCTGGTCAGAATGAGAGTAAGACTGTAGTCCTGAAAGAAGTGCTAGCATTTCATCTTCCTCTCCAGCCAGAAGCAGGAGTTCGAAATGCTTCCTGTCTCCTGCACCAAGACAGAAGAGGTATCCCCTAAGTTTGTATGAGCATGCATAAACACCACGTTAGAACAAGGCAGTGCTTCAACCTGATAAAACTCAGAACTGCTTGGTGGGACTCTCTAAATAAAAGACTATGAAAATTATCTTCCTTTATCAAGTGTACCTGTAAAAGTGTTCTCTCCTGCTCTCCAACCAGCACTCTTCAGTGTTTTCCGGTGATGCACAAATTCAACACCCCACCCAAGAGTCATCTTCCTTGTCAAGCCCTCTGCAGCTGTGGGGTCTTTTCCTACAAGTCACTTCTCCTGCATTTGTGCTAAAGACCTCCACAAGGTTTCCTTTGTTCCTTCTCTGCCCAGCTCTTCTCCAGCTGCTCCATGGGAAACAATATCCTTCCTTCCAGCAAGTTCTGCAGTATGCAGAACAAAGACTCGAGCAGCTTTCTGTCCTCCTTCCAGGCACTCCATTTATAATGAAATATACTGTGTGCTGTGTTCACCCTACCAAAACATTTTGGGGCAAAGCAAATAGACCACTTACAACCAGTGTCTAACTAGTTCTGTTGGGTTCTGAGTACTTTCTAGAAGAACAAGGTATTGGACTTCAAATGGGTTGGGAAGTGAAATTGTATGTCATTAGACAAGGAGTTCCTGCCTGTCCTGGACTCACTGAACAAGTAAGTTCAAAATAAATCAAGAAATAGACAAGTCTTCTGCAGCGTAAGTTTACAGGAGAGTAACATTTTCTTTTTAAGTTCCTTTTCACTTCTGTATACTTCACTCCTCCCTGTTTANCTGCTGCAATCACAGTTAAGTCTACTGAGTTCATAAAAAGAGAGAGAGAGAGAGAAAAGAAAGAATTGAACTACAATAACATAAATGCATGAAATGCTGAATGCAAAACTGGGTAGGGTGTTGCATATCTGAGTGGGGAAATTAAACCAGCATCATATTAAGGCAGCCTGCCTCTGTCATGTAAATGCACAATGTGATAGAGAAGCAAAAGAAACATATAAGCAGTAATTCTTCCAACACGTATAAGCTTCTTTCAGAGCTCACTGAAGTCACTGTTTGTCTTTGAACTGCTTCCATGAGAGACTTCTTCCTCAAGCCACTTCAGTATAACATGGGCAATAAACAATATAACGTGTTGCTTAAAACAAAAAGCATCCATTTCCATTTAAAGCAGGGATCCAGTACACTTTCTCTGAGAGCAGACAGTATCACACACCAAATGAAGAGAAGAAAAACAATTCCATCAAGAGAGCTCTTCCTTGCTATAGAGATGCCAAATTTGAATGCCAGCACTTGAGCTTTGCTGTTTTATATTTTCTTTCAACTGAAAGATGCTAACTACTACTCCTTATTAAGTAGGGGAGTAGTAGTAGTACTACTGCAACTCTTTGTCTTCTGACTTTATTTCCTACAGCAAAAATATTTCTGGTATGCCTTCTTAGAAAAAGGACCTGGTGTTCAAATCACTCCCATCTAAAGAAGGTATCTTAAATCTCCATATCCAAGAAGGCACTCTGCCTTGAAATCATCTTTTCAGGGAGAGATGGCATTTTTTGTAAAGAGATTTTAAGTTTGAGAGAAGTTCTTTATAGAAACTTTTAATAGATACACTGTACTGTAGATAGAACAAGAGGTAAACTAATCCATGAAAAATAAGAATTATGTAATGCAATTTTTCTCAGCATTTTCACTGAGATTTTGGTTAGAAGGGAACTCAAGATAGTTCTTTTCTCCCTGTTGGCCACAACCATTCTTTTCACAGGCTTCTAGTACATACTTACTATATAGCCTGCCTTCCCATCCTCAATTCATGGCCTGCGATCCATTTATATAATTCAGATTTAAGCTACCTTGCCTAGATCAATGCTAGCACTTAATTCAAGATATGCTTACATTTGAAAGGATTCATATCAATATTTAATACATCTATCAGTTGTAAGCATTCTGTTAGGTGTGGCTGACTATTTGCTTTTTGCTTAGGGTCAATATGGAGGATACAAAACTAAAAGGAAAGGATGCAAAACCATTAAAAAAAATAAAAACAGGCACAAAACCAACAACAACAATGACAACAAAACATGGGAAAAAATAGCCCAGGAAGAAATAAACGCAGAACTGAAAATTTCAGTTTAGATATTTAAAATCTAGAAAATTTAGGAGCAGCTGAAAACAATCTTAGAATGAATTTATTGACTGGCCTTATATACAGGTGATACTATTGATTCTACCTAAAAGAGCCCATAAAATTAGTGTTGGGATAATTTTATGTTTGGAGAGATCTGATGTAAAGAATTAATGAAATGAAAGGGTTAAAACAGACATAGCCTTTTATTTGCCAAATCCAAAAGTGACAAACATACTGAAGCTGTGAATGAATCCTTATTACCACTGAATCTATACATTTCCAACTCAGGCTTCCCAACTCAGGAAGCTTGGTCTGTATCTATATATAGATATATATATCTCTACAGCAATAAAAGTAATGGTGATGTAAGGACAATGCTGTTAGGTTCTAGTGAGGTGTTCATCTGACAGATGATTAACATCACACAGAACATGTATGTAAAGTATCTGCCTTTCTAAATAAGCCTGTTGGAGTAATCTATTATTTCTATCCAGTAACAGAAATATCTGAGCATGTAAAACATAGATTTTGCAGACTTTTACAGATTTAGCATTTTTTTTTTCCAAAACAGAACTTCCATCAGGAATCTAAACACAGCTTTCAGCTGCTCATTAACCTGTTTAATTTCCTCTGTGAGACTGAAAAAAAAAAAAAAAAGAAATAGCATTAGTCAAAGTGAAAATTCCTGGCCATTCATCTAAATGTTTCTAATTTTAAAACCTAGCTTGACCATTTAAATGCTAGCAGACTGGAGTCAATTTGTTTGTATAAAAGGCACCTTTGGCTTTTGTGACTGAAAATGAATGATGAAACAATTACTCTCCTAGACTACACAATACTTATTTATAAACAAAACCCGAAGCATAGTACATTAGAGCTAACAACAAAATAATTAATTGCTACCAGCATGAAGTATTAGGAGAGGTCTACATTGAGATATATTATTATCAAATATTTCAAATGTTTTCTTAGTTATAGAATTATTGTATCACCTGTTAATAATAATAACAGCTCTAATTTATACCTGAAGCACTTATAACTCCACATTAGATAGTTACAAATCTGTGGGCAGATGCAACTTTGTCCCATCCCAAGAGGTCTGTTTATCCGTAGAGCTTGAGATAGTATTGCTGTTATCTGTTAGCTAGCTCCTTAAGACAAGTGGCAGACGCCTGCACATTAGAGATAAAGCCTCTGGGATCAGCTGTTTGTTGCAGACTGCGGCAAAAGCTGTATCTGAACTTTTCTGAATATCAAATGGAGGAAAGAAACTTCTGAAGAAGAAAGATGCTGCTGACCAGAAAGTGCGGATGATATTGTTTCTGTATTTCACAGAAGTTAAAATGACTTAGTATAGCTACAAGTTAGTGGAATGAGTTGTTTGGTGTTGGCGATGGAGAACTTCATTACAACTGCGCTCCATACGTACACCTAATGAAGTAATTATATAGCAAGTTAGGGAGGGTAATCCTGATCCTTCTCTAATATGCCCATGTAACAACTTTCTCGTCGCAAAATTCTCTCTCCCTGCCTTGCCTTCTTGGTCTTCTCAGGTCATTAGCCTTAGGAGCACCTGGTTGCTAATGACATTTTAGAATTGCAACCTGCTCTCCTTTCCAACTCAGCTGGCATTTAGTGGCTACCACCTTCTTCAGCTACCTATGCTACTGCCTACAATATTCCTTACACAGACAAACAGAATAGGTCCATCCTCCTTGATGGCACAGTCTACTGAAAGGAAGCAGATGTTGCTGACCAATACAATCTCCAGTGCAGCAGCAATGAAATACAGAAATTTCGTAGTTGTTATGCTTCTTTGAATATCAACAACCTCATCGACAATAGTGTGTTCCAGAAGGCAGCAAAAAGCCAGTCTGGGAATGCCCACATGCTAGGACACATCGTATCTGAGATGAAGATAAATGCAGATATGTACATAGATAAAAGGATGTTTGTGTGTCGAGCTTGGAACTGATGGAGAAAGGTTAGAACAAGTACAGTGGTAAAAAGGGGAAGCCCTGAAGACTACTACCTTTTGGTTAATCAGACCAAAATGACAGAAGAGGAGGAGATCACAAGTTAGTTGGTACGTCCATGCCCAGGATGTTACCTCTGGTAACAGCCGTTTCTGTAAGTACTAGCATTGTGTTTGCAGTTTACCCATTACATCATTAAAAAAACTAATTCTGGGGTATGCTGAGGAAAGCAAATTAAGGTCTTCATTATCACTGTCTGCCTGTCTCAAGAAGTGATTGGCTATGGCCAATATGGTATTTTGGGAACAGCAAAGGAACATTTTGCATGGTGCTCAACAGAATCTTGTTATTCTTTATTAATAAAAACAAGAAGTGACTTTGCTGAACTCTGCTGTGCTTTTTATTAATTACTATTATTTACTGTTTGGCACAATACATAATAGGGAGAAAAGCACTTACTTTGCTTAAATGAGTTCAGAATTGTATTATCTTGTGCGGTAAGAAAGAAAGCAGCACACTGAAAGTATGTAATTAACTTGTACCATGAATGATATGGCAGAATACAAAGGCCAGTGTAGAACTAATGTAGTGAATGCAAAATAATGTGTTCTCATGCACAGCATTCTGGAGGTGTACATTATTCCCACTATTTATTGTGCTTCCTGAATTATGGTGTTATTTGGAAAATAATTTGAGCCAAAACAAAAAACAAAGCCTAAATCGTATGCCTTTGTGCAGGAAAGAAACCTCAGTAAAAAGGCAAGTAGAGTTTTCCCCCTTCTTCTTTGTGTAGCAATGTAAAGAACATTATATGTCAAGAAGCATGGCATAGCAAATAACCCACTTGCAGCTTAACTGCTTGGCAGTCCCAGGAGCAGCTTTGGAGCCATCAACACAACTGCGCTGGCTGCATCCCATTGGTTTGCTTTAGTCTAGTCACTTTGTATTAGCAATGTCACTCACTGTATTATAGCAGGACAGACAAAGCATGATGTTTTGTGTCACAAGAAGGAACTGAAAGAAAATGTTCCCTGAAAACAGCATTGATTTTCTTTTTTCTTCAAATATCTCAAACCAAAATATTGTTCCAATATACAGGTTTGTTTTTTTTTTTCCCTTCTGAGGATTCGCATGGCATTTGTCAACTTTGTCTATGAAGGAATCACTTCACTCACCCATTTAATGCAACCACCTTTAGGATGGAAAGGGGTAGACAAGAGGCAGCAACAGCATCGGCATGGGAGAGGGAACTCTGGGACAAGGACATCAGGACAGCTCTCTGCAAAGCACTTCCTACACAACACTTCAAAACAGCCTGGGAGAAATATATTTTTTTTCTTTTTCCAACCCCTATTTGAAAAGACTAGCTCACTTTCTAGAGCATCTCGAAATGAAAAGAGCAAATCAGATATATACACAGTCAAAATATTTTAAATCTTAGGCTTACAACATTCAGGCTTCAAAACATTCTTCCAGAATAAAAAGACCCCATGTTGAGGTGGGAGTATTTGTGGAGTACATTTTTAAATCCTATGCATTGTAATGTTGACACTTGGAACAAAAGTAAGTTTGTCTAAAAATATTAGTACCATTGGAGATACTCTGGGATATTTAAGACATCTGCATATGACTGACAAATATGACACAGGACCTAAAGGAGATGCGCAACTTGTGAGGGGACAGCTAGGAGACAGGTGAGATACTCTAAGGTATCTGAAATAGCACTGAACATCTACGTTTAAGCTATTGAATTGAGCCACTATATTTACAACCAGAGGTCCAGAAGAACAACAGACTTTCCTTAATTTCAGATAATGTACTTAGTTGTCTAAGCGTATTTTTCATTGGGTAGCTTTAGATGTGATGAGTTTATTCTCTTCATCTTGTCACAGAAAGAGGAGACAGAGAAATTAAATAGGGTATGGCATCTATCAGGCAATCCATCACAAAACGACAATGTAGTTCTTTTTTCAGAGGCTCATTTCCTGTCCTGGATGTACATATGCCCCCTTAAGCTCTTTGCAGAAGAACTCAGACTGTTTTTGGGAGCATTATCACATCTTAAATGCTGAGTTGCCTTTTCAACATCAGGAATAAAGAGGGCCCCTCTTCAGAGAGTCATATAGGATTTAGTGTTAATTCTGTTTCACCCTCTGTTTTTGTTAGTTGACATTTGAGAGAGCTTAGACAACTCTGTAGATATCTGTATTGCAGAGATTTTCACTTGGTCAGATGAATCCTGCCCCCTGTGCATGAAGATGAGCACTGGGGCAGAAGCAAGTCTTTAACCTGTGAATTTCTTGAACAGAGAGCAACTTCTTTCCATGTATATACAGCACATTCCACAGAGAATCTTCTTTTTTTTTTTTGGCTGGGACCTTTTTCACCTTTCAAAAATAAAGTGGAACAAGCAAAATTAACTTCACAGATAAATGATGACTATGAGTTCAATCAACAACTTCACTCCCCATACCCCATATCTCCCATTGCCCGTTTCTTCCTCCTACCACGTGAAGTGTCAGCTGTCATGCTTTGCATATGAGCAGTGGCTACATATAAGGTTACCAACTTTATAATATTGTTTATTAAAAACTACATTGTTCAAGAGATTTCAAAAACAGTCAGAAAATATTCTTCAGATGCTGACAGAAATCTCTAGAGTGTATGTGACCCAACAACCCAAAAAGAAAGAGAAAGGCTAGAACACGACTTTCTAATTGCTGACATACTCCCTGGAGCTATCAACCTACCAAGTATAAACAACAGTGAGAACTGGAGCAATTCAAAATGAGAAACAGCTAATTTCTTATAGAATCTACAGAAAGGGAAAAAAAGAGGAACAGTGCTTACTTGCTCCTTTCTTTCCTCTTACATAAAAATGAGAACAAGGTTGTAGCTGCCTCACCTGTTGTGAAGACACTTGAACCATTATACTGAGGTGGAACAGACATAATCCTGCCACTGGTTTCTTCTCTCCAGATCTTACCCAAGATTTTCTCTTTTTTGTTTCTCAGACCAAAAGTTCTTGGCATAACACTCCTGTTACCATGCTATTATAAATAAAATCCAAGCACAAAAGGGAAAGAGTGTGTCTGTCCTGTGATATTAGATTTGTGCTGTGGAAGACACTACCTTGATAGATACAGGCAGTTCTGTGCTAGACTTCAACAAATATGACTTTCACACTGAACATTTATACCCACTTACCCACTCTGGGAGAAAAAAAAAAAAAAGGAAACCAAATCCCCCCAAAATAAAAATAAACAGAAAATTTTCTTTTTTCAGGATTTTGTTTTCATTTTTCATTTGCAACAGAAAGTAGAGGAGAAGAAAAGCAGAGAAATTCTGACAAGGCCAATGTTAGTCATCCTCATTTAACAGTATGTGCCCATTTGCTGGGTGCAGAACCTACATGTTTGGGACCATGTTTTCCCAGTCTTTCCCTCTGAACTAATCAAGGTCTGACAGCCTTTGTAGGCAAGAGCCAACAGGTAGTCAGCAGTGGGGTCTGCTGACTTAAAAGAGGTCTCTGATTTGTGCTAGAATTCACAGAAACAATCGCAGGTTCCTCCAGCTCAACGGCAAGGCCACAGAGATGGCTCATCAGAGACGTCCTAGTGAAAACTACTCACAGGAGCTGCCTCTGAAATTGTCATTTGAAACAGGTAGCATTGGAAGGTCTCCTTTTTTGTTATGCCTTTTTGGTAGTCATCACTGCTTTTTGCTAGTGTTCTTTCTCTTGCACCCTTCTTAAAATGCAGATTCTATTGAACTAGTTTTGATGAGACAAGGGAACAATAATCACTAAATCCAATGATCATGGCTTGTTTGTTTTTTACACCTTTGAGATCAAAGGCATAAATCCTGCCAGACTTCTATCGTATCAGAGAAGATGTAGGACAAAGTGGGGGCCAATCTGTGCCTGGCATTTATGCAAGCTGGGGGGTGGGAAAAGCTGCTTGGAGTGTAATTATATTAAAATTCCAGTGCCTGCACTCTTTGAAGGTGGTTTCCACACAAGGAGGTATTATTCTTCTAGACTTTGCCTTATGGCTTAGTGGTATCTATAGAACTCACTATCCACCACCGTTCCAGCTATTGAATACTTTGGGGGCTTCTCAGTTGAGGACTACGAAACCTTATGCGTCAAAATATAAGTGTTCCTTTCACCCCTCCAACGTCCCAGAAAGTCTTCTGAAAGATTGGTATTAGGAAAGGGACAGAGGAAGATCATGTGAGGAGTCTTTCATTGCCTGCTGTTTGATTGTTACTTGCTGTACTCTTTTGAGTGGAATTTAAGGGGAATAATGATTTGTTGCTCTATCAGATAACTTGGTCATTCTCATTTAACACCATTTTCTCTTGTTCAAATCCCTGCAGATTGCTGCTAAAAATGGTATTTTACTTTGATTATATGCAATTTTTAAAACTTTTTTTATGCCTTTATGCTCCTGCGGGGGCTCCGCAAAGCCACAGCTCCCTCAGGAAATGTCCCCGGGCTGCAGGGTGGAGATCTGCTCCAGCAGGGGCTCTGCGAGGCTGCCGGGGCATCCCTGCTGCGGGCCTGGAGCCCCTCCTGCCCTCCTCCTCCTCGGGCCCGGGCCCCGTTGCCGCTTCTCCCTCGCCCCGCGCCTCCTCCTCGGCCTGTGCCCGCTCTGCCCTCTCTGAAATCTGTTTTCCCCGAGGCGCCGCCAGCTTGGCTGCTGGGCTCAGCTGTGCCCTGCGGTGGGGCCGTTGGAGCCGGCTGGAGCCGGCTGGAACCGGCTGTGTCCGGCACGGGGCAGCCCCGGCCTCTGCCCACAGGGGCCCTGCAGCCCCCGCCAGCACCTGGGCATGGACACAGCATATAGTGTTGAAAACTGAAACTAAAAAGCAGTGCTTCTTGCTTTAAAGGGAGCTGTGTACCTCTTCCACTGGCTGTCCTTTTCTTTTGTTAAAGGTAAATCATTTGCCTTTGCTTTCAAAACTCTTCAGAGTGTCTACACCTGACATCCCTCATTTGGTATTGTAAGGATTTTTGCTGTTTTTACCATATAGCCTCCTTTATTTTCCACTTAGATTTCCAGAGAACCAGCCAGGTGCTTTCTTGCCATACTCCACCTCAGCCTGTGGATCAGCTAATAAGGTAAATCTCAGTGAAGTCAATTTATTTATTGTGAAGTTACTTGAAGTGAAATAGACACTGTGCTCAGACAGCCCATTTCTTAAGAGCACATACAGAAGGCAGCGCAAACCTTTAATGCATGGCAGAAAATACAGGAAAATGCTTCCAGATTTCTTTTGCTTGTTATGACCTTAACCACTTCCTTGGGGAAAACACAGAAGACTGAACTCAGGATTTAAGGGTCAGGCCTGAAAATATATACATAGCCATGTAGTCTTTTGCCTTCCTTGGGATCACTTAGCAAATATTTAGCCCTTACAACCTAGGAAGAGGTTTCCAGCACCAGCCTTTCACAAAAGGATGAACTGTCTTTAGATTGGATGCTTGGGTTGCTGTTAGAAGTTGAGTAAAATTAAAAGTTTGAAGGGCATCTCTCACCATCTTTCTTTCCTTCTCGTAAAAGTGTGTTATCTGTATAAAGATCGGTGATCCAGATAGTTCATTTTGCTCCCTTTTTCATTAATAAATACTTGGAATGAGACAGTCTCAAAATCTTGATTACAAAAAAATGTATTGTCAGTTACTTCCTGTACATTAGAACAGTCTTAAATCTGTACAAATATTTGTCATGCATTTGTAGAAACAAACACATAGCATGAGCTTCAGAAGAAACAAGCCTTTGCCTTAGAGATCGGTTTTGGAATGTTTGCTAATACTACTTTGCATTTACTTCATTACCAGCAAAGTCTCAAATGGGGTCAGTACAGAGCACTGCTGGCACTGTGAGTGTGGTTGCTTTGTTTTCTCTATTTCCATCTTGTCAGACCTTTCTGTCACCTCTCTGTAGATAGACAACAAAACAAAAGAGCTGCACAGAAGATGAACGGGATGACAAAACGTGTCCTCCACCCATTAGGATTGAGTCATTGCCCATGGTTCCCTCCAAGCCTTATGATGAATACTTGTCCAGACCAGCAGACTGGCATAATGTTTGCACAAACCTTTGAGTATCTGATAATGGAATCTGAGTTAGAAGATGAGCTGAACTTGGCTCTTTCTGTAACCAGTGAAGGACTGATTCCTCCACAAAGATATTCTTTCCTTTGACTGTAAAAGGAGCCTGGAGTGACTAGACTCTGCACTGAAGTTCTTAGTTAGGTAAAATCATTAAAAAATGTAGGTTGGAAGGAACCTCTGGAGATCTCTAGCCCAACTCCTCCCTCAAAAGCAGGGCTATCTCCAGAGCTAGGTTAAGTTACAGAGGATCTTGTCCAGTCCAGTTCAGAAGATTTCCAAGGGTGGAGATACGACAGCCTCTCAGGGCAATCCTTTCCCTTAGTTCATCACTGTTCTGTGGGCAAAATTTTCCTAATTTCCAATTAGAATTACCTTTTTTAACGTTTGTGACTGCTGCCCCTAGTTCTCCCATTATATACCTGTAAGAAGAGTTTGGATCTGTCTTCTTTGAAAGTCTCTTTTATGCAATGATGGGAGCCCTTTGATCTGCCTTCACCTTCCTCTTTTCTTGGGTGAATAATCCCATTTCATAGAATCATAGAATCATAGAATCATAGAATCATAAAATGGTTTGGGTTGGAAGGGACCCTTAAGGATCATCTAGTTTCAACTCCCCTGCCATGGGAAGGGACACTAGATCAGGTTGCTCAAAGCCCCATCCAACCTGGCCTTGAACACTTCCAGGGATGGGGCATCCACAACTTCTCTGGGCAACTTGTTCCAGTGCGTCATCGTCCTCTGAGTAAAGAATTTCTTACGTATATCTAATCTCAATCTACCCTCTTTTGGTTTAAAACTATTATCCCTTTTGCTATCACTGCACTCCCTGATAGAGAGTCCCTCTCTAGCTTTCTTGTAGGCCCCCTTTAGGTACTGGAAGGCCACTATAAGGTCTCCGTGCAGCCTTCTCTTCTCCAAGCTGAAGAACCCCAACTCTCTCAGCCTGTCTTCACAGGAGACATGTCCCAGCCCTCTGATCATCCTTATGGCCCTCCTCTGGACTCGCTCTAACAGGTCCATGTCTTTCTTGTGTTGGGGGCCCCAGAGCTGAATGCAGTAATTTACTTAGCTTCTCTTCATATGCTATGTGCTGTAGACCCTCAATCATCTTCATGGCACTCCACTGGAATCTCATTGGTGTGTTCACAAAAGTACCTATGATTAGTAGCTTGAGAGCAGCACTATTCAGCAACTCCCATACATGCGGGAAAATTCAGTGGTACACAGAAACTAGAATTTGCCCCTATACAGTTTCTTCCATTTCTGAGCCCAGTACTGATCAAATTCTGTGAAAATCACTGCTTTTCCAAATCACACTAGATCAGTCTTGTGAAGACATTCTAGTTTATCCTCTAGCAAAATGCCTCAAAATTTCCAAAATGATTCTTGCTAAAAACAACAACAACAACAACAACCAAACAAAAAACAACTAGAGAGTCTGTTTTAAGATCTCCTTCAAAACGCAACTGATCTGGGGAACTCCAAACACCGACTTTTGCGTAAGTTCCTTATGTATATCTAATCTAATTTTTTACCACGGCCATGTACAACCAGACAGTTGGTATTAAGAATGCAAAGTATGAATAACAGGGAATAATCTCTACACATTTGCAATACTTCTCTAATTGCCTCTGAAGAAATGCAGAGGAAGCCCTGTCACAACAGATGATGCAGTATGGGTCGACTATGACCTAGCTAACTCATTTCCATCCAGGGTCTAATCTTACAAATCATGGTTATCCAAACAAGCTCTACCTGTCCACACTGTTCCACTGCATTTAATAGATTTAAATGCATGAGAATGAGTTAGCATGCGAATACAGGTTGTGATACCCAAGCTTTAGTTGAGTGGAATTCATTCCTTTCCTCAGTAAAATAAAACAACATTGTTTTACAATAGAAATGGTATCATTCATGAATAAAAGTGCATTGCAAGAAAAGGAAGGCTACCAGAAT
Source organism: Chauna torquata (assembly GCA_013399475.1). Lineage (NCBI taxonomy): Eukaryota > Metazoa > Chordata > Aves > Anseriformes > Anhimidae > Chauna > Chauna torquata. The sequence continues at coordinate 15,063 of VXAL01018376.1, forward strand.
ATTGTTCTACATATTTTAATTTCATGTGTTACTGAAGGAGATTGTCTCATGTATGTATATGTATATATATAAACACATATAAAAAAATACATTTATAAAAAAGAAAAATATATTGGCAAATTTATAAAATACTGTGAAAGGAATGTAATGTAATGATTTTTAGTTTTTTGTATGACTTGTAATGATTCTCAGCATTAATGTATTATTTACACATAGGAATGTAGCTTTATGCATGAGTTTGAGCTACACATGCAGACATGCACAGACACAGACATGCACACACATAAAGATAGTCTCCACTGAAGAACTGAATAAATTGCATTATCTCTCCCCCTCTTTTGGATTTCAATGTCAACAAATAGAAAGTCAATTATTAGTATGCAGACAAATTTCCCTAAATTACACCTTTAGCCATTTCTATGACAAAACTGACAGTGTTATTACTGAGTCGAAAAGAACACCCTGCTGAACAGTATTTTCCTGCTTCTAGGATGAAACAAAGACAAAAGCTAGAAGAAAAAAAGAGCTTTTTTTGTATATCTCTTTTGGTGATGTGCCTTTTATGCAAATATCTCATAGTTTTCTACAGTAATGGTACCATTAAATGCCTTGAGATTATTTGTAAAAGAAAAGTGTTACCTTGAGACTAAGACATAAAGTACTAAGTGCATTTTTAGGAACAGAGAAGATTTCTCTGTAAAGAAGTTAATGTTCCAAAGAAAGCTTTGTTTATTTGAAAGGTTTTATGGCTGTACTGTTTTCTTCACTTAGCACCTTAATTCTCACAAACCATACGGCTGTCCAGATGTTTAAAATAAAAAGCTCATTTGGGTATTATCAGAGATTACTGAGAAAAGATATACAGACATGATGTTTAGCTATGCAACATAAATTCTCAGAGCGTATAGTACCCAATAAATGCCATATCCTAGATCTGATAAAATTGAACCCATAAATCATAAAAACTAGACAAAGGTCTCATAATACAATTTACCTCTAGCCAGATGCCATCTAAAAAGAATCTACTAGCCAGGGCGATACTCCTTTTTTTTCATCACAAAAGCTTTATTGGGAAATGTGTTTACCGGGGTGAATATGTTTCTGCCCAACCCAGATGCACTTTTCAGATGTTCTTGTTGCTTGTAATGCCTTGAGAATAGGGTTGCCTAACATCTAAAATACATACATTCTCCTTGTTGCCTCAATCTTTCATCTCCTCTCCTCCAGGGTTGCCTAATATGCTCACCAAGCTATTATTGTTTTGCTTCAGATAGCTTGGCCCACTTGCCGAGTTTCATTTGCTGTCACACAGTCACAAATTACAGCATTTACTGCAGACTACCTCCATTCCAAAGTATCAGCTTGCGCTTGCTGAACTGGAGAACATGATGATGAATCAAGGAACATTTGTGCTAATCCATCGCAAGTTGATTCTCCAAAGAATGCAGCACAGTAGTAGTCTGTGGCATTTCCTTTCAATTTTAATTTGCTTATGCTGTTTTCTAGTAATTGTTTGCTACCCTAGGCTTTGTTTCAGTCACAGCAGTTTGCTTTCACTTTTCTTCCTTGGCTTTTGACAGATTATTAAAAAAAAAAAAAAAAAGGAAAATGGAAGGAAAAGTGATTTCTGTTTGTTACTTGCTTTTTACCTCTATAAATAAATCTTTAAAGCTGGCCAGATTTTCTGCAGGTGTAAATCACTCTAGCTCCACTGTGCATGCCATTTTATGCCAGCTAAGGCTATAATACAATACTTCTAAAATGCCAGCGATGTAGCTGTTGTCTAGACTTCAACTTTCAGCCGTAGACTCACATCTAAAGGAATCAATTGCACCATGTTACCTATATTCACTGACAAAATTGCATCTTCTGCTTCAAATCCTTTGAAAAATATTTGCTCCTAAGTGTATGAGATTACTACATTAGAGTGGGCAGTGAATGTACACTATGTGGGAATTGATTAGCATGTGTTTGACGAACAGTTCAGTTGGCAAATCCTGATGGAATGGGTTGGCATTTATCTTTTACTTTATATGCTTCATTAACAGTTCAGAGTCTGGATTACAGACCGGGTCCCTACTGCTGTAGCTGCTGTGTCTGCACAGAACAAGAGGAGAGTCCTCCCTTTTGCAAGAGTTCATATTTAATGCTATCTTAATACTCTTCAAATTCATCCATATAAGAAAATTGTAAAGCTCAAATCCTATACCTGTTTTCTTTTATTCCCTCCACCACCAAAAAACAAAACAAAACAAACAAACAAACAAAAACCATGATGACATAATTAACATAATATGGGCAAGTGATTTTAGTTTGTCAAAACTACTGCACTGTCAATGTCTGTGTTGTCACAATGGGTAATGTAGCATAACTATTATTGCTGTGAATATTTCAGCTTAGATTTCCTTAGTGTTTTCTGTTCAGATTACTGACACTGTGATGCCGTTTTTTTCCTCTGCTTGATTTGCATTGAAGGTCAATTCCTGGAAGCAGTACACAGCCTTTACTTGCATGTTTTTCTCTGATCCTCCAAAGAAAATCCATTTCCATTTTGTAGAAAGTAGCCACTTTTTTTCTCTAAATAATTCTTAGAAATTCTAAGCCGATATGCTCGTTAGAGAATATGAATGGAGTAGAACTAACATCTGACAAGGAAGACTTGCATGATGAAGTCTTCTGGGTTTAGGCTCTGAAGTAGCATGGTCACCAGTTCATCATGCCAGCATAGAAAGTTAAAAGAGTTCTCTGTACTGTCATAGATAACTTAGGACTTAGTGTTTGGCTTACTGTCCCTGAGGTGTGCCTTGGAAATATGAAGGATGTGAGAAGGGACAATCTTTCTGCTGGGAGGGGAGGCTTAGTTCATTGGGCTTTCTGTGCAGGGCAATGGTATCCTTTTTTCCTGAAACATTTATACTGGCTTCTAAAGAAATATCTTGCCAAGCAGAGGTGATCAAGGACTGTAATTAGTGTTCTTAATTAATAGCAATCATAAGAACGTGTAGTCTTGCCAGGTCTTTGTTTGTTGGTTTGGTTTTTTTTGTTTGTTTGTGTAACTATAAAATCATCCACTGTACCTAAAAAGGAGAATTACTTATTATTACTTTGGTGACAGGCAGTTATGTACTGGGGGAGTATAGAAAGTCTGCAAAGTCGTGGGTGGTCTGTGGAAGGGGAATAGGGAGTAGTTATCCTCTCTCCTCAGTAAGAAAACTACTCTTCACCAAATGTAACAATTCTGTTTCAAAGCAAACAAGAGACTGACTTTTCACACAGTGTAGTCGAACTTTGCCTCAGGAGGTTTTACTCTAGATCTGGAGGCATCTAAGTGCCATAGGAACTTTATTTACTTGTTTACCCAAAATTTCCCTAGCTACCTTAAGTTCCTCTTCAATGCCAAGAAATATATCTGTCCTGGCAGGGCTATGATACTTGATACCCAGCTCATTCTGCTTCACTGGGATCCTTCCTGGAGGAGTGTGATCTGTTAAGTATTCCCACAGAGAGTCTCACACAAGGCAGAACTTTGGGGCATCATCAATTTCTTCTTTCTGTCCTGACCTTTTGTTCTGTAATGATGACATTAGTGCACACTCCCACAAGGTGGGAGACTGCGGGTTGATACCCACCTCTACCTGTAGACATTCAGTCCTACGTCTCTCATTTTCTGAGTAAGCTATTTCAACTGTCTAGATGTAGAACAGAATGGGGGAGTGAGGGAAATTTGTGCATATTGTTATTCTTTACTCCCTCCTGAGGAAAGTATTCTACTAGATAGCTAAATAATTTGAGATTCATGAAACCAGGCAAAGCACAAGTGGGAGCATAAGTCTGTAGCCTAGTCATTAGGACCCCCTGGAGACCTAATTTCCTCCTCCAATGATACTATTGCATGTGAAAACTGTTATGGGATAAAACACAGAATACTCATTGCTTTTTCAATGACATACAAAATGTCCAAGTGTGATCTCCTTTCATAGCAATGATATTCTGAACAGACAGTGGCTGTGCATACAGATGATTTAACACGAACGGGGTATAACATATAATTGTTTGTAGCAACAGACTCTGGTAGTTGTTTAAACTACTTTTGCTCACACAACTTTTTTGTTTCTTTAGTGTTGAAGGAATTGGTTTTGGACTTTTTCTCAAGTCACAAAGGTACTGCTGATCTCACCAAACGCCTAACAGTGACCAAGCAGATACCCCAACCTGCTGAAGGTGCTGTGTTACCACAACATCCAAATTAAAAACAGCAGCAGCTACAAAACCTCAAAAATGCAAGTTAAATGCCACTTTTAAATCCCACAGAAGGCTCCATTAAAAATACATTCTCAAAATTAACATTTGCTGTGAAATTTGATATTTTCCTTTCCAAGCAGCTAATGGAAGCAGTTGACAGGCATGACAACTTACACAGCAGTTTCTGCACTTTGAGATCTCCCAGAAACTTCTAGAGCTGTCATGGGACTCCTGGGAACACTTAGAACTCCAGAGTACTAGCTGCACAGCTGGGAAAGTATAGCTACAGGAAGCCCTGACTTTCAGCAAGCTCTAGAAGCTTCTAATGAGTTCTGCCAGCTATTCTTCATCAGAGGATGCTTTGAGCTTTTTTTTTTCCCCCCTAGCTGATTCTTTTTTAGGGAGGGCCAAACACCCTTTCAGCAAGAGTTAGGGAGAGGCTTGTGTAGCTTCTGGCTTTAGACTACAGCTCCTGGATTTGGCAGTTGGTGCAGAGGAGATACAAACAGGGGCTACAAAGTCTGCTGTGGTCATTGTTTGTGAGCTGAGCAATGACAGTGGTGTACAATGCGGTATGGTTCCTAGCACCCACTGGAACAGCTATCCTGGCACATCAGAGGACTTAACTGAAATCCCAAGGGAGGATGCAGATTTCTGTGAGAGAGGTCAAATAACAGCACAAGTTGCTCAGAGAGGTTGTGGAGTCTCCATCCTTGGAGATATTCAAAACCTGATGGGAGACAGCCCTGAGCAACCTGTTGTAAATGACTCTGCTTTAGGCTGTGGGTTGGACTACATGATTTCCAGAAGCACCTCCTAGCTTCAACTGTTCTTGTTCAGGAAGGGTAGGGAATACTTCCAATTAATAATTGGGATAAGTAAGGTGATTTCCATTGCCTCTGTTCATGGAGCTTGCTACTGATTCCGAATCTAAGTTCCTTCTCTTTTTACATTAAAAATTAAAGTCTTGTGAATCTCCCTGGAATTACATTTTCTATTCCAGTCATACCTGTGGCCTTTCTTATGACCTTTGAACTAGTACTTCTAAAGTATACTTATTTTTACCTCAGCGTGTATAGTTAATCAGTGGTGTTTTTCATTGGCCTTGTGCCCATGGAGGCCCTTAACCTTTGCATGGGTGATTAACTGTTCGAAGCTCCCCCTTCATAAGAGTTCTTTATGGTATTAATTCTATACAGAACTGTCTGCTGATCTCACTGTTACCCTTCCAGTTTATTTCACAGTTTTAGCTAACTAAAATACTGAGATACCTATTCCCTGGCTAAGTGCAGTACTCACATCTTTGTGGTTTCTTTGTCCTCTAAAGCTCTGTAAGTTATAAAGACTCCACACCTTTTCCAGAAAAGTTAGTGGTAGAAACAGCCCAGCACTGGGCAGGAGGTTAGACTAAATGACCTCCAGAGATCCTTTCAAATCAATACTACTTTGACTCTGTGAAACCCACTCCACTACTTCTATAAATTTTGTCCTGAAATCTAATGTCAATTTTTCCTTCTAAAATTTAGGTTGGCATTTCTTATGCTGCCCTCCATGGACATTTATTTCCTGTTTTCAGTAGCTGAAGACTGTTGTGAGGTATTCTCCCCATCTTTTCCTCTTCACACAGAATCACAGAAT
>VXAL01018379.1:0-11983 GCA_013399475.1 Chauna torquata
CACATCTCCCACTAGTCCATCTTCGTTAGTTTTGCTGCTTCCATGGCTTAATTTATTCAGTCACCTTTTCCACTGGGGTTGGTTTCAAAGATTTATATGCTGTAGACCCACAGTAGACTGTCCCCGTGATATCGGCTGCAACAAAGCATCCGTTCTTTTGTTTCTGATACCTTGTTAGAGTAAGCCTTTTGCAGTGCATCACCACAGCAACTCTACCAAAAACATGAGAAAAATTATACCACTGAATACCAGTAGATGGCACTCTCTTTATTAAGTGATTACCACTACATACATTCGCACAAGCATGCCTACATACATGAACATGCACTCTCACTATTCTTAAACGGTAGGGTATTTTAGATTTTGTTAGGGATTAAAAACAGCCCCCTTCCCCTTCCCGTTTATCCTTACTTTTTCCCCTTTCCCTTCCCTTTGAGTGTGCTGAATAGTGTTCATTATTGCTTGATAGGCACAGGCCTGGCCCCAGCGCAGTGCAGCAAGCCATAACTCTGTGGCATTGCCAGGGTCAGGGCATACTTCTTCCAAATATTCTATCAGTTTGTTAGAGTTCCGCACTTGTTCTGGGGTGAATTCCAAAACCATCGGAGGTGACGGTTATGATGGATACCTGTGTGTATCCTCCCACACACCTTGCCACCCGTAACCATCCTGCCTCAGGGCAGATCTCTGGGTGGTATTCTTAAATAGTTGTTTAACCTTAAACAAAACCAGAAACATATTCAGGAGACACAGCAATAGGAATATTCTGGTTTGAACATCCCAAGGATATTCAGAAATCTCAAGGACTATTGTAACTACTTTAGAGGGGAAGGGGAAGGTGTAAATTAACTCTATCCCATCTGAAACAAGGACATTCTTATAATTCATGATTCATCAGAGCACTGAAGCACTTCAAACTTAATGTAATTTTAGAAATGTTATTGTTATGCAATGCAATTATTAATGTGCTCATTATTCATGAAATTTTTAATCAAATTCTAAATCCCACGTAGGCTCGTATCCTGTGGACAGGATGGGAAATGCAGATTTTAATGGCATTTGTAAGTTGACAAGCCATCATAGTAGCATCCAAGAAACTGAATGTTATGTTTGACTTGTAAATCAAGGAATAATGAGGAAGCATATCCCTGAATAGGAAAAGCTGATTTAAAAATGCTTCCCAGATTTAAGGGGAAAACATAAAATATACTGCTTCTCAATTCTATGTCTAAAATTGTGTGTGTGTGTGAAACTAAATATGCGGTTTTCTGTTTTAAAGTTGATTTATCTGTTGAATAAGGAAGTTGACTAAAGAACAGCGATCATACCTGAGTGAATATAATTGTCACAGCAGTTAAACTGATTGTTTTCCCATTGTTTATTTAAGTAATAAAGGATCAGAAGTGTATTCCACCCTAGCTTCTGTGTCAGCCCACCTTATTATGTAATGAATTTTAAATATATAGTCATGGCAGTGACTATAAGATTGTTTTTTGCTCACCCAGTCCGCCTCTCTTTACGTGTAGTACATATACACACTGATAGACTAGATCACAGGAACAGAATGAAACCAGATGTCTGAAGAACACTTTATTCTTGGCATGTTTTTTTCAATTACTTGTAATAGCAGGAATTAAAAAGCTATTTTGACTGAAGGTAGAACAGGTTTACACCCCACTCCCATCCCAAAAGAGCTGAAAGGACTTTAAAAAGACTCTGATTTACCATTTTGTCTTTGGTATGAAAACCCCAAAAAAGTCAGAAGGTAGTTTTCCTCTTCATAATTATTGCTAGTAAATTAATTGATGTTTTAAAACAATTTTCAGTTAATTCAACCGGAGAAAGTTGGATGAATTATTATTACAGACATATATACAAAAGCTATGCACATGTTATGTGAAATGAAATACAAAAAATGAGATGTTTTAGACAGAGAATACATAAGGAAAGTGAAATTAGTAAATTCTTTAAAAGTTTCTAACTAATATAAGATTGTAAGAAAATTAGTCTTACTGACTTGAGGGTGCCATCACAAGTGAGAGATCACAATGTGATCAGGATTTGGAACAAATGGTGAGACACACTTCAGCAGATGTAGACCTGACTTCTGATGCCTTTTATTTGTTAAACAACAATTTGACAATTAGAGTTTTGTCAAAACCAAACGAACAAGCTTGTGTTAGCCAAAGCTAAAGCATGGCGATATTTTGTCAGAGCCCATTTGCAAATCAAATCTGCAGGGGAAAAACAAAAAGGTGATTAGAAAGGGCATGAATATCTCAAAACACTTGGTGGAGCTTCATAACTTTTGCCAGGAGCTGTGGCAGTGGGCAAAAATATAAAAAAGAAATACTCAGAAGAGTAATACTCAAAGTGCAGAATAAAGCTACAGAGGCCTAAATATTCCATGATTCTTTTCTGAAGGCTGGCTGTTCTGAAGAACACTTGACTGGTACATTTGTTGCCCATGTACAAAAACAACCTAAACCAAAATCCACAAGTTAAATATTTAAAAAGAGAATATCTGATAATGACACACGAGGAGAGACATTTCTGAAGGAGTAACTGATGCCAGATATTAAACTTGCTGTAATATCAGGGTTTAATAGTTGTTCTCAGGGAAACAGAGCAAACATGTTTTCAAGTTCAGCCATCTCCACAGGGAAAACTGCTTCTGTTTCTTTGTCTGTCTTTTGGGTTGGGTACAGCAGTCAGTTTGTCTCACCAGAGTGCAGTGACGTGTTTGAAAATACAGAAGTTCTGTGATTCTGGAAGAAAAAAACACCAAACCCAACAACAGAAGAGTAGGATCAGAAGCTCCAAGCCATTTTTGAAAGATGCAGAACTTATGAGTTAAATGAAACAAGCAAAAATGTCTTTGCATAGATATAACATACCTGTATAGAAGCGTATAGCAAGACAGATTGTGCTAAGATGAAGGCTGTCGTGTCTGAATGGACTATGTGAAGTCTTCAGAATGGAGCTTATGTACTTAATCAAGGTGTCTGAACCATCATTGTAAGTGTGATGTTGTGCAAAGCTGTCTAATAAGCTTTCTATACAGTTGTTAACGGTTTGAGAAAAAGAAGGTATGAGTTTAAGAAAAGAATCCTCAGTGCTTGTGATCATCTCTGCAAAAAAAGAGATGGTATAGCTGCAGTCATGTTACAGCCTTGCAATTAAAATGGGAGAAGACTGCTATTTGTATCATGGGCCTAACAAAAGTGAGAGTAAGAACTCCTACTCTTTCACTGCCCTTACTTCATGCAGTAAAACATATGTCTTGTTTCTTTGTGGGAGTCAAACTTCAGCTGAAATGATAATAAACCGATTACGACCATTTGGGGAAAAAGGTCTGAGGATAAACATAATAAACACTTTTCAGATCTATGTATAGCATTTACAAACCTAGATTTGGACCTTGGAGAAAATTGCTGTTTACTGGAAAATCCAGTAAGCATTTGGAAAAACCTCAGTGAGGCAAAACTTGGAGGTAGATCAACTATTTTAATTAGTGTCAGATCTAAGAGTATTAGAAGACAAAGGCTAATTGAAAAGACTTGTTAGAGGCACCTTGTGAGGTTGAGTACTGAGGCTATAACATGATGGCTGAAGCTCAGTGCAGATAAATGGAAAATGCTACACGTGTGGGTGTGAGGGAGTGCCAAGGGTAGGCTGCTCCATAAGGGAAGGTGAGCCAGGATGCACTGGTGACAACATGGCAGGTGTGGCTGTGGTGTTATGCAGAGAGGATGCTTTATACAGAAAGTTGCACGGTACCTGGACTAGAAGAGCAGAGCAGCTCTGGTGACAATAACCAGGCTCAGCCGTGAGGCCAGTGATCACTAGGGCAAGGTCACGGTGATGAGGCAGGTCCAAGGTCAAGCCAGCAAGTCAAGGCCGTGGGTCAGGCTCTGGAGCAGCAAGGTTTGTGACCAACCACAAGTATAGCTGCAACATAGCTCAAGCAAGGACCAAACCCTGTGCTTAAATGCAGTTTCCATGCGAAGCCAGAAGGAGCCAGCTTTGCACAACTCTCGCTCACACAGTGCCATGTCAGAGCTGGCCTGGAGCGCAGGTGGCCAAACCCCTAGGACGGAGGGGAAGGCAGCTGCAGAGCAGGCAGTCAGCCCCTTAGGTGATCATTATTGCTCAGGAGTAAGGTCTTGGATTAAGAACAGATATTTCTGTGAAAATGCCACCATTCTGTAGCTGTTATTCATGCAGAGAGAGTATCACAAGAGGAAAGGGAAACAAAATGGAAAATATTTTAGGCTACTTAAAAAATTGATGACAGTGGATAGTCTGTGTCATGAGTAATTGGTGCAGTTTCTTGGTCACCATTTTGAAAAGAGCGCTAGAGCTAGAAGAGGTGAAGGGACGAACTGCAAATATAATCAAAAGCATTAGTCATTCCTCATATGGCAGCTATCCAAAAAGACAATGCTGTTGTAATGTGGTGGTATGGGGATAGAGTCTGGAGTTTTATTGTGTGTGTAACTTGTATGCCTTTGTTGGTGTTCTGATGACGTTATTTTGATTTAAATGTGGTAAGTTTTTTTTGTTGATGTACATGGAGTGTGTGAGCACTGTGATGAATGTATATTTTAATGATAATTCTTAGGTTGTGGTTACAGACTGTTCACCTTGAAAAAGAATCCCATTCATAGACTATATGTTTAGAGAGAGTCAACAGTGAATGGGTTAATTCTTCAGTGGGCTCCAATATAAGGACTAAGGATTATTAGATGAAAAGTGATAGGTTGAAAACTAAAAGTAATATTTCTCTGTGTAAGATACAGTTAAACTGTGGATGCCATGGGATGCACAAGATGTTCTGAATTTTAGTTCGCATGGATTCACTGAAGGTAAATTCACTAAGGGTTACAAAGCAGAAAAATACCACTTCTAGCTTGGGAAGATCCTGAGCAGCAAGATGTGGCAGCTGGCTGTAGGAAATAGGACAATACAACTAGATGCTTGTTCTGTTCATACACGTTTTCCTAAGACTTTTACCTTTACCTGCTGTCAGAGATGACATGCTGGCTAGATAGAAGGCTGTTGTGTGGTTATGCTGTTCCTGTGTAATTAAACTTGTATTGTTTCAAACATACTGTATGTAGTAACTGTTAAAGGTAGAGAAGTAGAGAATGTAATTTAAGAGAACAACAATGTAGTAAAATAATACTAGTTCAGAGGGTTGTAACAACATAGTTATAACTACTGCTATCAGTTTGAGAGGGCAAAGGGAGGATATTGCAGTACTCTGTTAGATTGTTTGATACTGGTCATGGTGGTTCCTTTAAGGCGCTGGAGAAAAATATATTAAGAGAGAGAAATAAATCTTATTTACAGATTAAGGAATCCTTAGTTTTCATAGAGGAGTTCTAGACTGTTCTGAAATGAATACAACATGATACTGAGAAATCTGTTACGGCTTAATTCAGAAGTTGAAATTGCAGGACAAGTCAAGTGAGAGTCCCCTAAAGCTGTGTAGGCATAGAATTACTTACTCTTTAGAAAAATAAACATACTTTGCTTATAGCTCTATTTCCTAAAGATAGTCTCCCTGTAAGATGCTGTATTTAATGGTGATTTTTCCCTGAACACTTTTCGTAGTGTTTTGAGTAGCCATAGCATATTCAGTATATGTATGGCACTTAAATTACTTCTGTGTAGCATATCAGCAGGCCACAAATAAGTAGGCTGTTCCAGAGGTTTGCTGCGCTAGTAATTTTTTATTTTTTTTGTTTTCGGATTGAGATTTCTTTCAGGTCTCACTTTTGCCTCGAATGATTTTTGTGTTATACGAAGTGAAGGTTTCTACAGATGTGAATTAGAAGATCTAAGAGTACAGTTTCCAGAACTTTGCTTGAAAAGTCCTAGGAGGGTGTAGGCAGTTACTTTTCCTGTATCTTTCAGTTGCGGCTTGTATTGAGATGTAACTGGACAGTAGCACACTGAGAGAAGGAGCTCTACAAATGGCAATAGAAAGGACATTTAGTAGGGAAGTGGAACATATTATTATGTATGATTTTTTTTCTGGTCAAAGATGACAGTGTATTTCTTATTGCTGGCCAAAGCAAAGTTTGTTGATTTTATGTTTGAAATATGAAGGTAAGTACATTCGTTACAGATTGAGACTACACTGATCCTGGGATGCTGTGATCTAATATAACATTGCTGACCTTCTGATAGACTCTTTTCCAGTTCTTTTATTCAGTAATCAATCTTTTGTTGGTGTGATTCATGTTCCTGCAAGTCACATGCTCAATCAGCATGGGTAAGACTGAGAGAGCATAATTATATTGGACACTTGTGATACATTTTTAGTTCTAATTGTTGCATATACGTTGTGAGTTTTGTAATTTTGAAAATGTTTAACTTAGTAATAACTCATGGTGGGGCTTACAGCCAGTCTTTCCATGACCTTTATATGTGATCATGCAACAGTGCTGTGCTTTACTACTCCAACTTTCCCTCAGGTACCTAGTCAAATCAGAGCGTTTTACTAGTGACTTTAGAACACTTCCTGCATCACTGTTTCTTGCTTGAAATTTTCCTTTAAATATACATGTGTATATGTGTGTGCATGCATATATGCATGTATGTTGTTTCCAGCTGTCACTCCAGCACTGTGTGGCTAAGAGGAAGGATACCTGTTTACTTGATGCTTATTGCACTGTTTTTTCACCTGTTTCCTTCTATTTCCATATTCCAGATTCCTTTTTCTCTCTTGTTTCTTCTTTGATATCATGCTGATTTCAAAGAATGCTTTCAGAATTTGTCTTGTGATGATCATTTTTCTGCCGTGGGTACTCTGTATGCTTTGGGAAAGGACCAAGAAAATGCTTTGCTTCATGTCAGATGTGAGTAAGAGTGAAGCATGAGATGTAACTGCAAAGCATTTCTTTGCCATGTCTCTTAACTAGTGCATTCTAACTAGTCTTTAAACTTTGTTACTAGTCTGGATGTTTGGTTTTCCTTGTCTCAGTATGTGCTGCTAAATCTTTGATGTTGTGAGATGCTGGTGCCCCAACTTTCTGTTAGGACTCCAAGAAGATTTTAAGTCATAAGTCTTCCTGGCCTCCAGAATTTAATGCCAGTGTTTGTCAGAACCATTATGTTCAGTATTATAGAGATTTTCTTTCTTGTCTTAATTAATCAGTTGTTTGTTTGAGGAGGGGGGAACATCCATCTCCTTGTCCAACTCCTTATCTTCCATTTCAGGTAGGAATATGGTATATTAACATATTTTGTTACCCCACCAGGAAGGTGACGTTCTTCCTTCCAACATAGGGTGAGATGACTCACTATTTTCAGCAATAAAACAGAAATCACTTATCCTGCGTTGAGCAAAAAGCCTCAGCACTACCCTGAAATTCACATGAGAACAGAAACAGTCAAAGGTAAAACTGCATGTTCTCTCCTTCCCATTTGACCTTTGAAATCTGAACACTTTCTTTTTCCTTCTCACCTGGCGTGATCACCTGCCTCATCACACCATGCTATTGTAAAGCTTTAAAGAGTAGAAACAGAAATTATTCAGGTAGATGAAAGGAGCATCTTGTTGTGTAGAGAGTGTGTCACAGTGAAGGTGAAACCCACCTTAAGAACATTCTCTGTCCAAGTATTCTCTCCTTGGTCTAATTGTTAATTAAGAAGTCCACAGAGGGACTCTGGATGACTTCATTCCATCTGATTAGTGGGCTAATTTGTAGGCATTACAGGCTGCCACAGTAAATAAAACAGAGGTTGACTAATATATATTGTATATATTGTAATGGAGCTGGTTTTCTGCCACATAGTTTCAAGCTCCAATCTCAAAATTCCATATGAACACACTCTAGCTGAAAGTACCAGCACTTCATAATAGTTCGTGCCTATGAGCAGATGTTTAGCTTTCCTTAGCACCAGTGCTTTAGTGAAAGTCTTCCTATCAGTGGGTATCTCAGGAGATTTATTTTCTTCCATCAGGACAAATAGCTGTGAGAAAGTGCCTCAGCATCTCGGGTTCACATACATGTCATACATTTTGAGTATCCTGGTTATTTAGCTATAAAAATTGTTATTGGCTATAAAAATATATTCTCCTTTCATACACTTGATTGAATTAATAGGGAGACTTTGGGATTGACTTGGTCTGCATTAACACAGTTCTCTTGTGACTGCTTGCCACTAGTCTGACCCTGCACTGTCAGGTGAGTCTTATCTGAAAGTTTAGGTCACATGCCTTTACTCCTTATGAAAGACTTCACACTGGGGTCCTTTACGCTTCAAATGAACGATTGTTTTCTCAATATCTAATCCACACAGTAAGCTTTTTGGCATCCAGGAATATCCTTTAACTTGTGATGGTGAGCCCTTTAACATCTGTCAAATGAGCCGCTTTCACTTTTTGCCTCTTTAGTCTGGAGGATTGTCATAGTGACCTACCTTTGAACAGGGAGACTGTTTCAGAGACAGTGAACAGTTTTAACAGTTTCATTCCCCTCTCAAGAGAAGTTGCATATTAATGTCTATGAGTTCAAGGCTGTTTGTAATCCCTGTATGCTGATCATCCTGTTCAGATGATAATGGGTAACAATTATTTTACCTAAGTGAAAACAATAGTAACGCATCCAGTTCTCTGAACTGGGCAATAGCACATAGTGTGATTCATCAAACCCATTTGTCTGTCATCCTTGATTTTATGAAGATATCTTTATGATATGAGATTATGAGCTTGAGAACCAGGGTGATGTCTTGTGGGTTTTCTTCCATGACTGAAGGTTTTCTGAGGTGAGCCATTTTGCCTCAGTGATGAACAAGAGATCATTTTGCCCAGAACTTGTCCTCCTGTGTTGGTCAGAGATTGATATACCTTCTTCCCTACATTTCTCTTTCCCCAGGATCAACTTTTTTGTGTGTGTGTTTGCTTATCTTAGAAGTTCTTTGGGTTCAATGGTATATCCTGTCTTTATATTTGGATCAGTAGATTCATTTGGCTGTTTTCTTCTCTGAAACTCACTTATACGCAGAAAATGTCCGTAAGGGTGGTGTGTTCTGTTAGGACTTCCTGTAGGAGTGCTAAAGTGGTCAAGTGATCCAGGCACGCTCCACCAGAAGTTGGGCCTCATTCCAGGATATTTTGGATAATTACTTGAAGCTCTGTTCATATGCTTACCAAACAAGAGATCATCTTGGAGGCTTCCTGAAATGATACTGTCCTTGGCAGAATGTCTTCTTCTAAGACAACTCCAAGATGCACTGCTAGACTGGTTTCCCACAGTATGACTTTGCATACTGGTAAGTACTCAAAAGTGAGAGAAGACTTTCCCTTTACACCCTGAAGATCTGTTGTTTGTTAGACATTTACTCAACTTCCTTACTGACCTCTTTCAAGTAGGAATTGAATTTAATAGGGTGTATACTGCCCTTCTGAGGTCACACACCCACCACAAGGTAGGGCAGGGTGTGATATACTCTTTTTGCAAAATAATCCCTTTTCCCTGATTGTCTTTTTGATGGAATAGGTATCTGTACCAGCACATCTCAAAGAACTGCGATTGCCCTGTATTCCATAGTTTTTCAAAGAAAGAGAATTACATTAATGGAGAGAAACCATCATAAAAGAACACTATTGTCTGGTTTTTAGTGTTGTTTCTTGTAAGTTTGGTTTAATATAAATTAAATCGTGATTTTAGGAGGTAGTGTTCAATCTGTTCATTTTTTCTGTAACATTACATTAATACAGATATATGAAGTTATTCATGAAGATGTAGATTGTACATTGGAATTAGGAGAGTCTTTTCTTAGGTGAAGAGTGTTCATTTGATTTCGTGGTCAATATACTTGTCTTTGAATAAGACTGTCCATGTATTATTTTTATGTTCACGCTTTGTCAGTTAATCTAGGGCCAAGTCTACATTTCATAGGTTGAAAGAATAACTATAGACCTTAGCAGGAGATCTGTGTGACTAAATGACTAATTATTTGCAGGACTGTTTTACAAAATATTGTTATTAGGAAAGAACAGGATACATTAAGAATAATACAGATAAAACATAAAAAGCTTTTAAGCTTTTTTTTTTTTTTTTGGTATTCTCTTACCTTTTAAGAGCAAATCTAAGGTAACATGAAAAAGATAAGTGGAAAGTGGGAGATTAAAAACTAAACTGAAATATCTGAGTTAAAGTTATGAACGTACTTCATCTGTTATTATTGAGACAGTTAAAGGAGAAATAATGTGTCATAAAACATGAGGTTTAGAATGGCTTTATTGTAAATACATTGTTTGAAACTTTATTTTTATTGTTTCCCCCTTCTAATTTAGTAATGTTCAGACTAAGATAAATAAATAGTAGCTTTAGACTACCTCTTATGCCTGTAATAGGATTACTGTAATATTTAACCATAGGTAAAACACAAGATAATTAGAAGGGAATGCCAGTTTAAGAGAGAAAGGGGAGGAGTGGACTGGGGGATTTGTTTTTTCCTGGCAGTTGTGGGAAGAGGGAGGTCTGTGTTCCAGGGGGCATGCTTCCAAGAGAGAAATGGAAAATGTTAAGTCTTCTGGAGGCCAAAGTAGTTCAAAGTTACTTAATCACTTTCTGAGATTCGGTTTTGTGGTTTTAGCGGTCTTAGGGGTTTTTGATATGTTTGGAAAAGAGGAGTTGTCATTCCTCTTCTAACCTGTGCAAATAATCATGAGGAACTTTGATCACTGCAAAGACTGTAGTGTATTCCTTCAGATGAAGGACACCTGATGGTAATTACAGTATCTTGTTTATACTTTCCCTATTCACTTTTTCTGTATTTTCTCCTCATCCTTCAGGAGTCTTTGTGGCACTTTTTCTCAGTCACTATATGTGGAATTTAAACTTGCCTGTAATCAAAGGCTTGTATCAAAGAGGGTCTAAAGACATTTCCACAGGAAGTGGTCTGGAGTGGGTGGAGAAGAAAGGGCTTTTACCAAGTCCCTGAATTTTTTCATTCAGCCTTGCTTCTGGTACATCCTTCTTCCCTCGTTTGCTCAGCAGTGGCACACTGTTCAGTGTAACACTTCATATTTATAGCTAGTAGACAATCAGTGCTTTTCACAGGGACCTCTGTGCAGCCAACTCCAGGCAAAATTGTTGAAATGGTACAGGCTGCCTTATAAATTTGGTAGCAAAGAATGCAATAACAGCTATGTGTTGTGCTTCCAGCAACAGCATCACAGTGCTTAGTTCTGTGTGACAGAGCACCATACAACATCAGGAGAGTGCATGGAATACAAGTTTCAAATTTCTTTACTACTTAAAGCAGAAATAAAAATTTGAAATAAAATTTTCTGCGAAGAAAACTGCAACTTATTTTGATATTTCAGGCTTTCTTTCTTTTTGTTTTCCCCCTCCAAAGTTACTGTTACTATGTACTGTTGAGCATTCTTAAAGAGAAAGGAAGAGGTTGTAATGCATTTAAATCTTAGGATCTTTGGAAATGTTCAATGTGTGTAATCACTTAATGAAGTAGCAGATGGAATTGTAATATTTTAGTACTTTCTAGGTACGTGTCTAATCCAGAAGTCACTTAGTTTTTGTGCTTTAAAGATGTAAAGTAACAACTTAGCTTATTATAAAATGTTGTGTGAAAGGATGATGTGTCAGTCTATATCTTCTAATAAGAAAGTTAAAGTGAATGTTATGGTGGTAGATCTGCTTGAAAAGTATTTAAAGTATCCAGTTTTCGAGCCATTTGTATGCATTTAAAAATAACTTGCTATTTGTGTTCAATGGTTTTCTTGTTGGACAACGTAGGGGACTTGCCGCAACACATGCAACAGATTATAAGAAGACTGCAAGTATAATAATTACAGCATGAAACAGACTTTGCTGGCAGATACTAGAACATAGAACTCTCTTTAATCATAGTGCTTCCCATAGTGTGGGTGGTCACAGTCTGCAGACGTTTCAGTCAATCCATTCTCCGTGCAACAGTGGTTGTAAAACAGAACTGAAGT
>VXAL01018379.1:21113-32191 GCA_013399475.1 Chauna torquata
TCTGACATGGGGCAGCTTCTGGAATCATCTCACAGAAGCCACCCCTGTGGCCCCCCTGCTACCAAACCTTTACCACGTAAACCCAATATAAGAACCTCTTTGAGAAAATCCCCTGAAACTTTTGAACTTTCTCTGTAGCATTTTCTGAAAAAGTTTATTTCGGTAATGAAAGGAGAACTTACATGTAAGAAACCACTGTTCAGCTTGATCTCAGAACCGTCTGGTTCTAACCAAGTTCTGTAGTGTGGCATGAAATAACTACCAATACTCTCCCTTTAGATCTGAGAATCACTGAATGGACAACTATCTTAAGATAATAATTAGCTGATGATCTTTTTGTTCTCAGCCAGTTTTTCTCTTTAGAGATTATCTCTTAGAATCATGGAATCATAGAATGGTTTGAGTTGGAAGGGACCTTAAAGACCGTCTAGTTCCAACCCCTCCGCCATGGGCAGGGATGCCACCCACCAGGTCAGGTTGCCCAAGGCCCCATCCAGCCTGGCCTTAAACACCTCCAGAACTTCTCCGGGCAACCTGTTCCAGTGCCTCACCACCCTCTAAGTGAAGAATTTGCTCCTAACATCTAGTCCAAATCTCCTATCTTTTAGTTTAAAACTGTTCCTCCTTATCCCATCACTATCTGCCCATGTAAACAGTCACTCTCCAACTTTTTTATAAGCCCGCTTTAATTATTGAAAGGCCGCAGTGAGGTCTCCCCGGAGCCTTCTCTTCTCCAGGCTGAACATCCCCAGCTCCCTGTGCCTGTCTTCATAGGAGAGGTGCTCCAGCCCTCTGATCATCCTTGTGGCCCTCCTCTGGACCTGCTCTGACAGGTCCACATCTTTCTTGTACTGAAGGCCCCAGGCCTGGATGCAGCACTCCAAGTGGGGCCTCAAAAGGGCAGAGCAGAGGGGGACAATCACTTCCCTTGTCCTGCTGACCATGCCTCTGTTGATGCAGCCCAGGATGCAGTTGGCCTTCTGGGCTGCAAGTGCACACTGCTGGCTCATGTCGAGCTTCTCGTCCACCAGAAACCCCCAGTCCCTCTCCACAGGGCTGCTCTCAATGAATTCTTCTTCCAATCTGTACTTAAGTCTGGAATTGCCCAAGCCCAGGTGCAGCACCTTGCACTTGGCCTTCTTGAACCTCATCAGGTTCACATGGGCCCACTTCTCAATCTTGTCCAGGTCCCTTTGGATGGCATCCCTCCCTTCTGTTGTATCAACTGCACCACTCAGCTTGGTGTCATCTGCAAACTTGCTGAGAGTGCTCTCAATCCCACTGCCTATGTCATTGGTAAAGATATTAAACAGCACTGGTCCTAAGATGCACACCTAAGGGACACCACTCATCACAGGCCTCCACCTGGACACAGCCATTGACCACAACTCTCTGGCTGTGGCCGTCCAGCCAATTCCTTATACACCGAATGGTCCACCCTTCCAATCTGAACCTCTCCAATTTGGAGATCAGGATGTCATGCAGGACCGTGTCAAAGGCCTTACAGAAGTCCAGGTAGATGACATCGATTGGTCTTCCCTTGTCTATTGATGCAGTCACATCATCACAGAAGGCCGCCAGATTGGTCAGGCACGATTTACCCTTGGTGAAGCCCTGTTGTCTGTCTCGGATCAACTCCTTATCTTGCATGTGCCTTAACATTGCTTCTAGGAGGATCTGTTCCATTATCTTCCCAGGCACAGAGGTGAGGCTCACCGGTCTGTAGTTCCCTGTGTCTTCCTTTCTACCTTTTTTAAAAATGGGAGTGATGTTTCCCTTTTCCAGTCACCAGGGCCTTTGCGTCCCCGTACTCTTCGCAGGCTACGTGTCCCTGCTTCCACTGCCTGTGCATTTCCCTCTTACACCTTAATTTGACCAGCAGGTCATTGCTCAGCCATGCTGATTTCCTACCTTCTCTTCTTGATTTGTTACACACAGGGATGGAGAGCTCTTAAGTGCTAAGAAAAGTGTCCTTAAAGAGTTGCCAGCTCTGATCAGTTCCTCTATCCCTGAGGACGGTTTTCGAGGGGATTTCGTCCACTGGGTCTTTAAGCAGCTGGAAGTTTGCTCTTCTGAGGTTCAGGCTCCTGACTTTGCTCTGTGCCAGGCCCATATTCCTTGAGACCAGAAACTCAACCAGGGCATGGTCACTGCAGCCCAGACTGCCTCCCATCTTAACCCCTTTAATGAGGTCATGTGCATTGGAGAGCACCAGGTCCAGTAACGCTTCTCCTGTGGTTGGTTTGTCTACTACCGGGACCAGGAAGTCATCCTTGACGCACTCCAGGAGTCTCCTGGATTGCTTAGAGCCTGCTGTGTAGCTTTCCCAGCAGACATCCAGGTGATTGAAATCCCCCATCAGGATGAGTGCCTGTGAACATGATGCTCCTTGTAGCTGAAGCAAGAAGGCCTCAGCAACAGGGTCCCCTAGATCAGACAGCCTGTAGTAGACCGCAACCACAAGGTGTCCTTTATTGGTCCAGTCCGTAACTTCTACCCACAAGCTTTCAACCTGTCCGTGGCTTTTTCTCAGAAGCAGCTCTTCACAGTCTATCCATTTCTTAACATAGAGGGCAACACTCCCACTCTTCGTTCCCTGTAGCCCTCGATTCTGGTGTTTCAGTTGTGTGATTTGTCCCACCACATTTCCATGATAGCAATTAGGTCATAGTTTTTTAATTGCAGTGTGTGTTGGTATAGAGGCACTTCAGCTGGGCTATTGGCCACACCACCTTTTTAGAGGAGCTCTTCCTAATTTCTTTGGGACAGTTCACAGGTATTTCCCTGTTGCTTCCTGAAGTGTTGGTGTTCCCTAGTTCTTCTCTCACTCAGAGGTACATCCCCTTCCCCTGCTGAATCTAGTTTAAAGATCTGCTGATAAGCCCAGCCAGCTTGCTGCCCAGAATACTCTTGCACCACCTGGTCAGGTGCGCCCCATCAGCTGTCAACATGCCCTGTTTCTTAAAGATGCATCTGAGATCATAGAACGCAAAAAACCCTGAACATGGCACCAGCCACACAGCCGGTCGTTCAACTGATCCATTTGTCTCCTTCTTCTTGGGTCCCAGTCTCCAATAGGGAGGACAGAGGAGCACACTACCTGTGCTCCTAATCCCTTCTACATCTTTCTGAGGGACATGAAGTCCCATTTGATATTTTGGAGTCTCCTTGCTGCAGCCTCATTCGACCCTACATGAAAGAGTAGGAACAAGTGGTAGTCCTCTGGCTTTACCTGGCCTGGCAACCTCTTGGAATGGTTTGCTTGTTTTCTCTTTCTGTGTTCTACCTGGATAATTTGGTCTCCCTCAACTGCTGAGGTTTGCCTTATGGGGATTGCCTGTGAAGTTACTGGAAAATTCACATGAAAAAAGAAAGGTAATTGCTTTTATTTGGAGGTTATTAGGTATAAGCTTTATTTCTGGCCATTATCTACCCCTTCCATACATACCATTTTTGTACTTGCACAGAAATATGCTGTTATGAGATGATGTGATTGAGTAACTTGAAGCATCTTGTTTTCAAAAAACAATTTGGCTTACACAAACATAGAGGAGGATTGTCATATGTTTGCTTTCTTTGAGACAGCTATCTCCTAATGCAATGTGTAGTAGTGTAGAATCATCTCTTATAACTGGAGTTAAGTGCACTAAATAAACTACATTTTCAAGAAAGGAGAACTTTCTGGACATCTTCTGCACCACAGAAAGCATTTAAACATATTTAAAGAAAGATAAATGCTTTATATTATTGTTACCAAATTTCTTAATCTTTGTTGAATGTAGGTATGTCTCAGGCTTTGCACTGGGAGCAGGGTCTGTAAAATGATGTGTATAAGACAGAGCTGAATTCTTAACGTTTTACATCTTCTAGTACATGCCTTTCTTTTATACATACCTAATACCTCATTTTGTATTGACTACAGCATCTCTTTGCCCCTGTTTCCCTTGCCCCCTTCTGGCTATTCAGATGCTTTGTGTGTTCCAAAAAATAACAGGAGTGATCTACAGAATTCCAGCAGGGATGTAGAAAGGTGCACATAAAAGGAAGGAAGGGGAGTGGGGGAACAAATCAAAGCCCTGCAAAACAAACAAACAAAAAATCCTTGGGAAAGTGTTGCAGGCCATGTGCAGACTGATGATGTGTGGTAATTTTGTCTTGTCTTTTCCTTCGTTGAAAGGTTAACAATAACTGTTACACAAGGGCATTATTCTTCACATAAAGAGTATTTGATTAGTTTCATCCTTACGAATGTTGTTTGTTCCTTTCAGCAGTGAAGTTTTTTGTAAGGTGTTCACTGAGCAGTCCAACAGACTTGGTGTGTTTCAAGCCCCACCTTATCTCTAGAAAAACTGTTGTCCCAGCTTTGTTGTTGCTGTGTCCTGCTTTATTTTGTTTTCAAGTAGCAGTCTGATTCCATATCTCATCCTGCTTGCCAAACCCCCTGCTTTGTAGGAACTACTTGTCTGTACTCTTGATAGTGTTCTGAAAGCAAAGGCTGCCTTCAGTAGTAGTTGCAATGGAAAATAATATATTTCATATTAATGAATTAGTCGAGGCGTATTTGGAGATTGTATGGCTTAATAGATTTTAGACTTTTAATCGTATTTAGTTACTTGTACATTTTGAAAGTCCCCTTTTTAAAGTTTTTTGTTTTGTTTTGTTTTTCTTAAGAATGCAAACGTTGCTTTGAAGTTGCTTTTGAAACAGTGTTGCCTTAGCATTTTCCTTCTTTAGTTTTAGGAACGTCACTAGATGGTGCTAGAACAGCAATTTCTCCTGGTGAGGGCTATTCAGGAAAAAAAGTTTACAGGGAAAGAAAACTATATTTAGGCATTTAAGTCTGCAATGTAGTAAAACCATCCTAAACAAAAATACAGTAAATAATGTGTCCCAAATGTTTGTTGTTTGTTTTGATAGTAAGAAGTTTTCTTAGATCTCTGGTGTGCTTCCGCTGTTTGTATCTTTTCTTCTACATTAATATATCAAAAATGGAATACATCTAATTCCAGGACTTCTGAAGCAGTTGGCTAGGGGTGTTCAACAAAAACGTGTAGATATATATGGTTTGGATTTATGAAAGCAGAAAATGAGCTCATTTTTATTTTTTTATTCTAAAGTCTTTCATCAGATCACCCTTCTAAAGAGTATACATAGAGTAATGCTCCAAAGACCATAGAAGTCACAGACCTTTCATCTGAACTTTTCTTCTAATTACATATTTTCGAAATGGTCTTTTTCAGTGTTTGCTAATCCTAACCCTGTGTCACAGAGAGTGTTATATACGACTGCACAAAAATACTGGAGTGATATGGAAAAACAAACCTTATCTTTCATGCTTTCTCTTCTTGAACAGGGTACTGCTACATATAGGGGTTTGTTTGTTTGTTTTATTTTTCTGCTGTGTGGAAACACGAATACTACTATACAGGTCATATTAGAGCGAAATGGCTCCTAGACAACTGAAAGCTACCTAACATCGGTCTTGCTTTGACATGACCTCCTTTGCCATTCTAGAACTACTAAAACCATGTGGCATATGGACCTGTGTTCAACTGTAGTGTAGCTGAGGCATTTTGCTTATGGTTGGTAGGAACTGTGTGCTTTTCTGTGCTGATGTCATGGTATAAAATGACCACAACCAGTCAAGAGATCTCCCCCAAATACAGGTCAATAGCAGTCAGTTCTTTTCACAAAGCATGTTGTAGCCTAATACTATTTTTGTTTTGCCCTTCTGTTGATTTCTTCCAGAGCTTGCTGTGCCATCTCCTTTCTTCTTCTAAGTGGGAAAGTAGTGAATCTGAAACCAGTACCTTCATATCAGCTCTTGGCTACACATCAGCAGATTATTATTGTCATTTAGTTAAAAATGTAAGTGTTCTGTGCAATTGAGATTTTGTTAATAATAAATCACCAGTTTATAAGCGCATGTATGGAGTTGTCATTGTTATAAGGAACATGAACTGAACTTTGTTTATCTTTTCTTACTTCAGTTACTTTTATAGCCTTTTAAGGGAGAAAATGAAGCAGGAGATCTCTGGACAGAAGAGTACATTTTTGATTAGAACATAGAAGTTGTAATAGAAGTCGATAAAAATTTTTATTGCTGTTGTGTTGTAACAAAAATGTCTGCCCTGTCATTCTTTTTTTTTTTTCCTGTGAAGTTTAAATTATATATATTGTTATATGTGTTAGAACATAACTTTTAGAATGTTATCTTTGAATGCACTGCATTTAAAATGGTAGATGAGCCTTAAATGTTAAGAAAAGTGTCTTTTATGTTTAATGTATTAAAAAATGGGAGTAGTGTTTCATAATAGGTTGACTTAAATCAGGTGAAGCATCTAAAAATTATTGCTCTTCTGAAAGTTTTGCCTTAACTCTTAGCAGAGCTAAATAGCTTGTTAGTTTTCAAATGGGAAAGGTGTATAACATGTTCACAAATGTTTTGAATAGTTTATTCAGTGATCTGGAAAGCTTTAATTTGGCCCCAAAAACTTAAAAATTAAAAAATAGAACTGAGTCAACAGGAAAAGATATTAGCCTCCACAGAATGTCAGTCATGCAGAGAACCATGCAACTAACGTCTGTTTCTTTCCAGTATATGTATTTTCATGTCTTTATTTTATTTTATTTTATTTTGTTTTGTTTTATTTTAACAGATGGTCTCCTCATTAGTAACAGAACTGAGAGGAAATCAATTTAATGGACTTAACATTCAGGGGAGGTAGGTACTATCTAAACATCATTTTGAAATGTTTTTGTTTCAGTCATTACTGTTCACTGAGGACTTTTTTACTGTCTTGGGCAAGCAAGGATTAAGGCTTCAGTAAGGTTTTGGTTATGCATTTCAGGTATGGCCAAGCTTGTTAAGCTGTGCTTCATGTAAGAGTTTAAACTTACCTGGTAATCGTAGTGTTCACTGCTATATACTGTCTTATAGCCAAATTTAACTGGCAGTTACTGAAAAAAAAGAAAAAACAAACAATTTTTTCCAAGGATTTTTTTCCTTTGTGTGTAATAGTTTCATATGGAAGAGTTACTTTGCACTTGTTATTAATGAGAAGATTTCTCCCTGCTCATTTAAATAAGCTCCCTCATTTTCCTTCTGTTATTAGTTCCTTGCTCTGGTACCAAACAGTCCTGTGGCAATACCGTTTGTTTCACAAACAAATACTTTAAATATACCCAAGCACATAGTATCTCCATCCTTTAACTGCTTGCTTGCCCTGGTTTTCTAAGGAAGAAAGTCTGGGAAATTTTTATGTGCTGTGGCCATATCTCCAATCCAGATTATCAGGAGATGCTAACAATCATCTTGCAACATTGTGTAGGGTGTTTGTACATGTCTAGGTGTAGTCAGTGACAATAGTCACCTTCTTTATCCACACTACTTAAATATAGTGAATTAAGCCAAAATCTGTGACCAGAAAAAAGGGCATACGTTGCCTAATGCTACTGTCATGCTATTGGACATGATTGTGCCTTTCCACTGACCTTGAAACACAGATCATAATCTTTGGTAAATACTGTAAAAATTATTATATTCGGAGTACATGAGTAGATCCTTCTGATTGCATGTAAGTTAACATATTCCAGCTAGAGAAAAAAAAGCAAAAATAAGAGTAGGTATTTTAAATATAAACTGTATACTTAAGAGTGTGCCAGTTCTTTTAAATGTGTGACTGTCCTGTACATATTCTGTTGTTCTTCAGAGTCAAAACTGAGACACTGATGAAATAAGTTTTATTACCTATATAACACCAGATAGCCAGTAAAGTTACAGGAAAGAGGAGGATGATTGAAACATCTTCATTGTGTCATGATGCCTTCTGTTTCGCTTGTGTAGTTTGGCTGTTTTCCTCCTTGCCCTCTTGCACCTAGATGTATGTGTAAAAAAGAATAAATGATCTGATTTGATTTAGAGATGACTTTTGTACCGCAGTCATGTAGACAGATTAGTGAGGAGTACCACAAAGTTTTGTTCAGTGTAAAAAACACCCACATTTTATAATGCAGGGTGAAGCAGACTAAGCTGAAAAGCTAATGAGACTGTTGAGAGAGGAATATCTGATTTCTACCAGGAAGAAAGGAAAAGTTTGAACTTCAAGTGGATTTGGAGCATAGAAGTTATGATATGCATGTTTATTCAATTTGCAAGAGACAAATATAGTTTGCAGCTAAAAGTGTACATTATTTCATTTCGCTGTTCAGTGATACTTACAGCAACACAGACAATGTCTGTGGAACACCGTGGACCGCACTGCACAGTATTCTCCAAGAACATATTCTGAAGATTATATAAAAGAAGAAAAAATTGTCTTTTCAGGGGTCTTATTCCAGAGTAAAAACAGTAAAGTAAGCAGCTAAAGTTTTCTAATCCTGGATGAGGAATTAGAAACAGAATTTTTTAAAGGGGACTGATTTAAAAAGAGTTTAAGGCGTGTGAACTCTACGTGTGTAGCCTGGAAAATACTACTGCAGAATAAATATCAGCCCAATAATTACCATTTCTACAGAATCAATTCTCATAGCAAAACTGTATCTTAAAGTATTTCAGTGTGAAAAACCTTAAATACATATTCGATTAAGTACTTAATCAGAAATATGAGTCTTTGAAAATGTGTCATGTTTTATTTCTCTCGCTGTGGATATCACTATAGTTCTCTGTGTCCACAGATAATAGCATTTCTATCACAACATATGCCAGTGACCGTTAGTCAACATATTTTGGGATCAGCTTCCATGTTTTAAAAATATGTTCGTAAGTGACATTTTTATTCTTAGTCTTGTGGCAAGCTAAATCACTGTCTTTAGCCATTTCCAACACATAGTTGTAGCAAGCAGGTCAAGTGAGTGGTTTGTACGTAAATATTGAAACTCAATATTGAAACTTCAACTGTATATCTGTAAGACAAATAGTTTTTGTCCAGCAGGATTTGTAGGGTTTGGTTTATAGAAGTTATCTCTGTTGAGAGGAGAGAGGTGAAGGAAACAACAGGAGGTGTTAAAAGCAGCTAGGTTTTCTCGTGTGAGAGTGTAGCAAACCTACATGGTAGCCATGAAACTGTAGTCTTCCTTACCTGTCCTTTGCTGTCTCCTGGGAAGGACAAAGCATTCACTGCTAGGAAGGCTGTAATTACTGAGCAAACATAACTAGCTGCACTTCAGAAATGGGTTGATATCCCTCACATGGTATGCCTTGAGCACTGAAATACTACAATTCTATCAGACTTCTATAAAATATGTAATGATAAATCAACAGTTATTCCAATAAATATTTTTCTTCATCAATAAGGTATGCATCTCTTGTATTTAATCTGGTGTAATTAATTTTCTTTCAGCTTGTTGGTTTAGAAGTTAAAGTTTTGACCTTTCTAAAATAAGAACTGTATTTATTTTTCCCTCAGTGTTCCAGCTAGTCGTGTGAATGCTGTGTCCCTTTTCTGCCTCCCTCTAATTACTTTGCCTGATCTAACTCCATTGCTGGAAACTCTTCTTCTTTACCATGGAGGTGCATCAAAAGAAATTCTCAGCTCAGAGTTCCTAGGGGCTGTGAATGATGCCTTTTTAAAGTAAGTCACATGGTCTGTATGATTTTTCTGCTCTTTGTGATAAAGACGATTCATTCAACTAAATGTCTTTTCTTTGGATTTGTATGCTGAATGCACTATACATCTTGTGTATTATAACAAAATATTTTCTTTGCATTTGAATGGCAGAGCTCAGGTTGTTGGACAAAGCAGAATTTTAAATTGCTGGTATACAGATTGTAGCATAACAGCTTTAAGTATTGGCTGAAACTCTGTCTTACCTCTTCTCTAAAATGGAGATTAGAGTTTGGAGGTTGGAGAAAGACATGATCACTTTTCATAGAAATATTATCTACTTTTCATATAACTGTATCAATATTCTTAGCCTGACATTCTGAGAGCTATCTTTAACTTTACTTTTCTATGCACAAGGTAAATCCTTTTTTGAGTGATTCCATATTTCTCTTATTTTTTCTGTGAAAACGGTTCTCAAGATTTTCAGTTCTGCTGATTTTTCAGCAGATTATTTTTAATGAGGCTTAAAGAAACAATTTGTGAAATACAGCTTTTCTTGTTTTGCTGCCGCTAAAGCCAGTTTTGATAAAAATCAGCCTATGGATGAAAGCCAGCTGAGCGAAGCTGAACATCAGCAAGATTGGCTATGCCAGGAAAGGAAAGATGGTTTGATTTATTCAAGTTATAGCTGAGAGGGGTGGTCCTGAATTTTGTTTTGAGATGAAGTTGTTGTGTACCTGTGTCGCTGGAGACTTTCTGTCATTTTTGGTCAGGTAGGAAATCCCACTCAGTCCTGACAGATGGCAGTTTGGCCTTGATGTAGAAGACTCTGCTTGAATGGAAGTCATATGAAATGACTTTCTCTGAACTCTTTCTGAAGCTGCCAGACTTGAAGTAACTTTTTTTAATGCAGGATGTTACAACATGTTTACTAAATAACATAGGATGTAGACGCAATAATATCAGATCTGTGCACTCATCATTATTCTGACCTTATTTTCAGAGGACTTGGTGATTTTGGAGTGAGACAAATAAAAAATCACCAAGTGCTAGGGAAGTATAACCCAAAGCTTTAAAAATAAAAAGGCAAATAAAAATTGTAAAAAATATATGATCGAATTTCATGTAAGTGTTATAGTGGTTTTTTCTGAAACTAGGAAGGGTCCTTTGTGAACAGTTTCTCAATTGTCTGTTTCTCTCCTTTTTAATCAAAGTTTTAATTGCTTCCTCTATACCCAACATCGTTATTTCTGAGATGTTCCAATATTATGTATCTCATTGCTCCCCTGAGGGTTCC
Source organism: Chauna torquata (assembly GCA_013399475.1). Lineage (NCBI taxonomy): Eukaryota > Metazoa > Chordata > Aves > Anseriformes > Anhimidae > Chauna > Chauna torquata. Next base: position 31,956 of record VXAL01018379.1, read on the forward strand.
AGCAAAAATAAGTAATCAATAGAAAAAGCACAGTTACTAGTTTGTGCACATCCTTGTGCACAACTCCTCCATCTGAAATGTCACAAGTCCATGAGACCAGACAAGGTCCACCCTGGGGTGCTGAGGGAGCTGGTGGAGGTAATTGCCAAACCGCTTTCCACCATCTATCAGCATTCCTGGTTATCTGGAGAGGTCCCAGAGGACTGGAGGCTTGCCAATGTGACTCCCATCTACAA
>VXAL01018379.1:32922-57260 GCA_013399475.1 Chauna torquata
GCCCTGGAACGTGTCCAGAGAAGGGCAACGAAACTGGTGAGGGGTATGGAACACAAGTCTTATGAGGAGTGGCTGAGGGAGCTGGGGTTGTTTAGTCTGGAGAAGAGGAGGCTCAGGGGAGACCTCATTGCACTCTACAACTTCCTGAAGGGAGGCTGTGATGAGGAGGGGGTCGGCCTCTTCTTTCAGGTAACTAATGATAGGACTCGAGGTAATGGCCACCAGTTGCGCCTGGGGAGATTTAGATTAGATATCAGGAAAAACTTTTTCTCTCAGAAAGTGGTCAGGTACTGGAACAACCTGACCAGGGAGGTGGTGGAGTCACCGACCCTTGCGGTGTTCAAGAAGCACCTGGACAAGGTGCTACAAGATATGGTTTAGTAACTTAGTGGGTAGTATTGGTGATAGGATGACGGTTGAACTAGGTGATCTTGTAGGTCCCTTCCAACCTTGTGTTACTATGATTCTGTGATTCTATGATCCTCGTGGAAGTCAAGGAAAACAAGTGGAGAAGGAATCTGAAGGTCTGTAGTGAAAGATGTGTCTCAAAAAGGGTGAGCTACCTTTCAGTTGTCTGTTTTCCATGGCTTCAGATTGAATGTGTTCCACAAGCAGTGATACAGAGCAAGTACTACACAGTTTCAGCATGGAGAGTTTCTGCTGATGATAGTAAGCCAACAGGCAGTTGATCATGACATACTTTTGCCACTTCATAATGTGAATCTCAATCCTTTAGATGGTTGTAAAAGGTTCTTCTGATTTAAATAAACGTTGCTTAATGTTTGAACTACTTGTTTATCACAGTGAGCAAAAATAATTCTGTTCATATGGCTTTTGATAAAGTGAATCATACAGGGCCTGTGACAAAAGTATTTGGTTTCCCTGATAGAAGATTGTCATGGGTTTGGCTGGGAAAGAGTTAATTTTCTTCGTAGAGGCTCACACAATGCTGTGTTTTGGATTTTTGATGAAAATAGTGGTGATGTTTTTGGTTGTTGCAGAGCAGTATTTACATAGAGCCAAGGACTTTTTGCTTCTTGTGCTGCCCTGTCAGCGAGGAGGCTGGGGGTGCACAAGGAGCTGGGAGGAGATATAGCCAGGGCAGGTGACCCAGACTGACCAAAGAGATATTCCACACCATATGACGTCATGCTCAGCCATAAAAGCTGGGGTAAAGAAGGAGGAAGGGGGGGACGTTTGGAGTGATGGCGTTTGTCTTGCCAAGAAACCATTACGCGTGATGAGCCCTGCCTTCTTGGAAGTGGCTGAACACCTGCCTGCCCATGGGGAGTAGCGAAAGAATTCCTTGGTTTGCTTTGCTTGCCCGTGCTGCTTTTGCTTTCCCTAGTAAACTGTCTTTATCTCAGCCCATGAGTTCTCGCACTTTTATCTTTCTGATTCTCTCCCCATCCCACCTGGGGAGGGTGAGTGAGTGGCTGTGTGGCACTGAGCTGCCTGCCGGGGCTAAACCACAACACAGATATAGACTCAGTAGTCATTTGCATGGTATAGCCTTGGACTGTTACTGAAGCTTATGTGATCTTAAGATGAATGTGCTTGTATTTTTTTTTCCACTTCAGTAATTTAATTCCATGTTCCCTAACTCTCTCATAGTGTTCTGGACACTGTTTTCTTTCTGAACATTGGTGAAGCCTGCGCCAAGAAACAGGTTCACTAGATGCTAGAGAGAAAACTGGCTTGTGGTGCTCTCCAGAACTTTGTGTTGTCCCACTGGGACTGTTTGCAAGTTCAGTCGCAGAAACATAATGACCGAAGTTTGCTTCCTGTGTGGTTTTTAAATCTTGGAGCTGGAACAGCTCTAAGAACACCTTCTTAGATTTCTTTTCTTGGCGTAATATTTATAATACCTACCATGCTACCGCAAAAAGAATGAAAAGAAGAGGATTGTGGCAAAAATAAAAAAAACTCTTGTCATTTTTTAATTTATTCTGATGTGCATAGTGCTTTAATAGTGATACTTACCATATTATATAGCATCTCGAAACTGAGTGGTGCTTAAAAATTTTGAAATTCTCAGTATTTTTATACATTTCTTTTTGTCTACAGATGTACAGTTTTAAAGTAAGCTGTTAAATAGTTTTGAATTTAAAAAAAAACCCTTTTCAATGGAAATTAGAATTCTGAAGGCTGATATTTAAGCAAGTGTATGGTAAAATACATTAAAAATCAGATCCTAAAATGATGTTAAATCTTTCTGCTGATATTTTTTCTTTTTTATCAGGAGCTTCAGTCTGCATATACTCTTCTAATTTTTTTTTTTTAATCTTAAGAGCAAGACATGTATTTCTTGTTATTTAGGTTTTGTTTTGTTTTTAACTTTTTAATCTGAGACAATCATAATAGCTGCAAAAATATTCCAGGATGTTTTGTGCTGCAACACCTCTTCTCCTTGGCTGGTTACTGTAAAAGGTTTTGTTGTGTGCCTGCTCCACACACATCGTGGTGTTGTCTCAAAATAAACTATGCCTTCTATTTCCTAGTAGTATAACACTATACTTCAGCTGAGCTATAACTGAAAGCTAGGTGAAGAGATAATTATCTTCTGAAGCATTTATCTGACAGGAGCACTGGCTCCTGTCAGTGTTGGTGGGGTCAAGAATTATCTACCACTGCCTTGTTTTTGTTTTTGTTTTTTTAATTTTTTCCTTATTTCTTTGCAAAGACAGGTAATGCTTTGATGTAGCCAGCAGTAAAATTGTCTAGGACATGCCTGCTTACCTGTCAGCTGCTGATGCTCTCTGAGCTGACAAGTCTACAGCAAACAGTCTGGGTGTGAAAGGGAACAGGCACAGAGTAGAACCTTTCTCTGGAGCGTAAGCAAATTCCAGCCTCACACCCTCCATTTCCATTTGCTGGGTCTACCATAACCAAGTTTTTAGTTTTTAAAGATGTGTAGGAAGGTTTCATGTTTAGGTGATGGTGATTCCTTGTTACTCTTTGCTGTTGTTATCTTATACTGAATGGAGAATTGTAAACAGAATTTTCTCTCTTTTGCTGCAGATTGATCAGATTGATCTTTTGTCTTCTTTTTCCAAAGCATGCTTAAAAAAAAAAAAGAAAAGGCAAAAAAAAAAAGCATATTTTTGTGTGTCTTCCAGTTTTTCAAGGAAAAAACAGTGTTTTTCCCTCTAAACCAGGAAGAAGATCTCCCTTTCAGAATCAGCTATCTTCAGCCTCTGGCTTCGTCACTTACCAAGCCTTGAAAATGCTACATTATATCTTTTAGACCAGCTGGTTTCCATTCAGGTGAATTCACTGGAAGAAGTTGCTTGTGTCATAAGAGATTCATTTCTGGTATGTACAACATTGTAGTACATTTGATACTGCTCTTTCAGGCTTAAGAAGTGACAGTTTTCAAATACATCAACATCTTTGAGGGAAATGGGCAGTCATGTGGCATGTAACTTTCTATGTGTGGCAATAATTTTGCATCACGAACGGCAAATCTTGAGTCATAAATGTTGCTAAATTTTTAGTTTTTACAATGAATTGATTGAAGACAAAACAGAATGTCATCCAGTGATGAAAAACAGAAGAAGAAATTGAGAATCGTATTGGTGGGAGTGCTGAATACCTGCCGCTGTCTTTAAAAATTATAAACTTTTGCCAGGGAGGATTTTAATCTGTTTTTACTTCAATCTCTGTGCCCTTGGGAGTTTAGCAGTTTAAACTGCTAAAATTGAAATGCCTTGTAGATTACTTTATTGTGGACTGCTTAGTTACTTGGTTTTGTTTGCAAACTTGAGCAAAATTCTTAATACAAAACATTTCCTAAACCGTAATTACAATTAGTTTTAAAATGCTGTGTTACACAGTGCACTAAAAATTTTTTTCCCATTAGAACACATAACGACACAGTACTTCTTCCAAAATAATGAGCTAGTTTGGAACACTAAATGAAAAGTCGTTACTTACAGTGTGAAACAGCAGATGTGCTATGCACTTAAATTGCGTATTTCTTAAGATGGATAGTGCTAAAAAATGGTATGTCGTATCTTATTTTCATCCTGTGAAAGATTGTGTATTTTAGATAGGAAGAGAATGATACCTTTAAAAATTCTTCCTTTTTAATTGAATCTGCAAATTTCTGTTTTAGGAAGTCATTATAATACTTGCGAATCTTGTAAATGCTTGGCATCAACAGCAGTTAATGTGTCATCTGGAGTTCTAGGTGTACCAGAAGACAAAGCTTATATGCAAGGCCTGTGCATAATTTTCTGTATCAGATGCACTGTGAGTTAAATATGGTACATGGTACCATACATCGCTGAGAAAAAGAAAAAAAGACTATGTTAAGATATAAAAGGAAGTAAAATGTTTGTTTTAATTATTGGTTTATTGTTGTTTATTAATGATCTTCATATTTACATTGTTTTCACATCCTGTTCCCTGAAAAGAATGGAATCTTACTGTGCTAACAGTCTTAGATTGTACTTAGTTGCCTCTGCTCCAAAGACTTGGTGCTTTCAAAAGAAGGCATTCACAGAGGGGAAAGACCAGTGCGGCAGCTTTGAATGCTGGTTTAGAGAGGACATCCTGTGGACTAGGAGTGGAATGAAGGCAGGCATAAAGATGAGAGCAGTTGGAGGATGGATACTGCTTATTGGTAGGAGTTGATAGGGTGTATAAAAGGGAGATGGCTTAGCAGTTAAAAACAATGGGATGAGAAGCTTCAGAGGAGTATAGAGGGGAAAGATTGGATCCAGAAATTGCGGTCTAAAATAGCTAATGATATTTTGTACAACTTGTACATGGTACTGTAAAGATACTTGTGTGGTATTAGATCAGTCAACACCTTGAATCCAACAGCCTGCCTGAAAGACGTTTGAATAATTATTTAGGAGTATGGGTATGTATGTTTTGACAGTTGGATTATGGCATTTGTAGGATGTGACTGCTTTGCGTTATGGATATAGTAATGAAAAAGTGGAAACATGAGACACAAATTGATTGATTTTACATGTTTCTTCTATTTTCAAGAAAACCTGTAGAGTGCAAGTAGGCAGAAATATGTTAGTGTTTTGATTATTGTATACGATAAGAAGGAAAAATCGCTAAGCTATTTCATAATTGCATTATCAGAGTCATTTATCTAAACATGTTTTGAAACAGCAATCAAACTGTACATAAACTTCATAGGGACCTACAGTACCCTTATGGTTGTAAACAGCTATACTTCTATTATAAAAGAAACTTGATATGCAATATGCTTATATTTGAATTCCAAGAGTAATTATAGGTGATAGTCCACTACCTTGTGTTTTGTGTGTTATGCTATTAGGTTTGTGTTTTTTTGGTCTAAACTGGAATTAATATTGGAAATTCTATGGTTACTGAGAAGTAATAAAAACAAGTGAAGTGACCATCACAAATTGTCTTTCTACTTCTTCAGAATTTGGTGGCTAGGTCTTCCTTTCTGAAATAATGTTGAAGTTTTTATATGAGTTAATGACTAAAATTTAAATAAAAACACATAACACATAAGAATTTTGTGCTTTACCAGAAATGTATATATATATAAACAGATTTTTAAGCTCATTTTTATAAACAAGTATGCAAACAAGTCAGTGTCAATTGTGGATTTTATTCAGTTCTTAGATAATTTTCCAAAGTAGTTTTATTTTGTTCAAAGTTATGTTACAAGAAAACCCTATTCTAGTGCAATAGTTTGAGAAGGCTTAATATTTGTCAGCTTCTGATGTAGTTGCCAAGCCGCTCTCCAGCATATTGAAAAGTCACGTCAGTCAGGCAAAGTCCTCGGTGACTGGAAAAAGGGAAACATCACTCCCATTTTTATAAAAGGTAGAAAGGAAGACCCGGGGAACTACAGACCTGTGAGCCTCACCTCTGTGCTGGGAAGGTCATGGAGCAGATCCTCCTGGGAGCAATGTTAAGGCACATACAGGACAAGGAGTTGACCAGAGTCAGACAGCCGGGCTTCACCAAGGGCAAGTCATGCCTGACCAATCTGGTGGCCTTCTATGATGGAATGAAGGAATTGGCTGGATGGCCGCAGCCAGAGAGCTGCGGTGAATGGCTCTATGTCCAGGTAGAGGCCGGTGACAAGTAGTGTCCCTCAGGGGTCCACCTTGGGACCAGTTAACTGTTTAACTGGGAGAAGAACTCACTGAGAGCAGCCCTGCAGAGAAGGACTTGAGGGTTCTGGTGGATGAAAAGCTCGACATGAGCCAGCAGTGTAGGTTACATAGCTGGGGACTGCTCTGGTTCCCATGCCCTTGTATTGTCCTTTTGCTTTTCCTTATACCCAGGTTCTGAGTGTAGCTGGATCCACACTTGCCTTTTGTTGGCAGCTGTGCCAATGAAATAGACAGTAAAGGGGGAGAAAGGAGGAAGGATAGAGAGAGAAAATGAAAAGCTTGTTTTAATTTGTGTAATGCAGTCCAGCTAAGTTAAAATTAACTCCCACAGTATTGCCTGTCTTCAAAACCTGTGTCGTTATGGTAAAATATTTGAAGTAGTGCCCACTAATTTATTCATAATCTTGATGAATTCAAGAGACTTTTAAATACAAAAAATCTGTGAAAAGATATCCTTTGTTATGTGTTCAAAATAACTGTTTCAAAATAAAAATATGTTTGGCACTTGATATAGGAAAAAAGATTAAGTGATGCTTCTCATTTTTTGATTGGTTAGTATAAAATTCAGAAATATAACTAAATACAAAATTTGGAAATAAAACATTTTAAATACAACAACATAGTAGGAAGTCAAGAGAACTGGTATTTGTGATGTTACCACCTCAAATCTGTTGCTGTGTGAGCTTGGACACAGTTTGTTTCCTTATGCTTACTCTTACATAGCCTTGTTGCAAAGCGTTCTGTGATATGAATAAAAGGCAGTGTATGATTACTAGTCTGTTCCTCAGTGTCCCATCTATATGCATTCTGTAGATGCAAATGTATTTTTCTTATTTCTTCATTCAGTGCTGCCTTCGTATCATAAATGAGTTGTTTAGGATTCTTCTTTTTGCTAACACAGATACAAAAGCACTGTAGTGTAGTTTTATAGAACTTGTGTATATTGTATTTCATGTTAAAATGTATTTTTTCTATTTTGTTCCTTTTTAAAATGGCATTGTTTTTGTTTGAGTTTTTTTCTTTTTTTTTTTTTCATGAGGCACTCACATTCTTTAAATATGTAATCATTATATTACACATGCAGTTCCATTTCACTGTGTTTGGATCTTTTTGTCTTAGCATGTGTTGTGCTCTGTGGAATGTGCGTGTTTGAAAAGTAATCAAAAAAGCTTCCAATAGACAATATTGGTTGGTGGCTGGACTTGGTGATCTTGGAGGTCTTTTGCAACCTAAGTGATTCTATGATTCTAAGATGTTACAAAAAAGAAAAAAAGGAGATAATATTAAAAACCTGGAAACCCTGTGAGACACCCTCCCAAACTTGAGAATCTCTCCCTAACTCCAGAATTGCTGCTGCATTATCCAGTGTGACAGGCTACACCAAACGCACAACTTCAAATTGTCTTGGAGGCTTTTGTGCTATGATAGTATTCTTATTTTGAGTACTTTTGAATGAATTGAATACAGTCCATTGATCAAAATCTTGTGAAAAAAGGTAACAATTTTTTTTTTCCTTTCAAATACCAGTGGCAAAATTCATATTGATTTCAGTAGTGGAGATTAAATACAGGGAGCTATTAACTGTGGTTTCTTGTAATGGTTATTGTAGATAGCTGCTGTCTGTCAGGAAAGGGTGGAAAGCTTTTCATTATTGCACAGAACACATTTATTTTGGTCTTTTTCAAAAGAACTATGGTTTGATCTTGGTATGTGTGACAATGTACTGGTGGATCCTTTCTAGTTTATACTCAACCTGTCTTAGGCAACAGTGGTTTTGAATGTTAAAGGTAGATAGAGTATCTGAAAACAGCAGAGCAATGGCTGAATTCAGCTGCGTAACCCACAGGACTGGTGAACATAGTTTTCACTCTCCACTGTTTCTGCAGAGCGGTTGAGATTGGAAAGGACGCCAGGAGGTCGTCTAGTCCAGGTTTTCCTTTAAAAGAAAAAAGAAAAAAAAAAAGTCTTTTTTTGTCACATCAGGCCAGGTTTTTTTCTTCCTCTAACAGTGGAAGTTTTTAGACTAGCCCTGCAATAAGCTGCATGCTGTTTTTCATATGTGTAAGCGACAGACTGTAAATATTCTCGAACACTAGATGGCATACGTTCAATAGGACAATTTTAGCTACAGCCATGTGACAAAGAGAAAGTGTGGTAAAACATAAAAATAAGGTGCCACCTAGTATTTCCAATATGCAAAGGCAACTGTGAGAAGCAAGGAACTGTCCTTTTAAGAACTTTTCTAGACTGTTTGTATTAGAGGTTGACTTTTTGTTTTCTGAGATTATCATGTAGGGTAAAGTCCTCATCTGCCTGAGTACAATTAAAAAAAAAAAGTCTTTCGATACTTTTTAGCTTGAAACAGATGCAGAGAAGTTTTCTTTGGAATGGTGGTTTGGACATTTAAAGCTGTTAACAATAAATGCTGTGTGTAAACACTACTCCATCCATGCATCCTGAATTCTAGAATATGCATTTAATTAGACATATTTTATTCTAGATTGTTCAAGAGTTATGTTCTCATCAGATCTTCAGGTACTAATTTCAGAAACACAAAGCATGAGTTTGTTTTGTGGTTTTTTTTGTTTGTTTGTTTTTAACTTGGGCTAAGGTAGTTTTGGGAACATGTAAAGATTAATTTAATCTTGGTGCTGTATAAAAGCCTACATAAACCTTAGAATTTAAGAACATGGTATTAGAAAGTAGTGTGTTTACCAGTGCATGTTTAATATAACTTTCTTAAAATGGTCTTTTGTGTGGTAGTACCATGAATATAAAAAGTTTCGCTAATTTAAAAACAGACAGTTTGATGCACTGAGATATTTAGCTCATATTAGCAACTCTGAAATTCACAGAAGAACATAATTCTGTGAAAATATGTCTTGGACCAAAATGCATGTGGTAGTGTTAAAGGAGTTAAATTTAATTTCTGGAATTTAATTTTGAAGATATATCAAGAATCTCTAAGCACATCCAAAAGGGATTGTCTGTAAAGGCAAGAGAAAAGCTTTTTGTAAATCTGCTCCCTGTCTCTTGCCTCCAGCAACTGCATGCAACAACCTGTTTTATCTGCCACCCTTAGTATTTTTAGTGATTGTTGTCATAAACAGTTTGGTATCCCAGGTGTTGGCATTTATCAGCTGTTTAGCCTGTTTGGTATCACTGTAGCTGTCCCTCCATGATTTTGATGTAGTTATTTTGAAGAATCTAATCCTGAGAAAATCTGAGAGTTTAGTAAGAGTTGATTTGAGATTTGCAGTTTCATAATTGCAGCATAGTAGTACCCATGAGTTAAGCCATAAAGTGACAGTTGTTGCTTTTTCTTAATGACTGATTTCCTTTCATTTGTTTATGAACAGCCACAAGCAGCAAGCCATCCTGCCATTTTCAGAATTGTTAATGAAATCTTCAAGTAAGTTTTGAAATTATACTCGGAAGTGTTTCAAATGACCAGTTTAAACACTGAGGTTTTCATTCATGAGAACATGTAGTATTATAATTCCTGGATGTCATGCTCTTTAGCTGAATGCCTCAGTGTATCCCTCTGTGTTGTGTACTGCAAATAATAGCAAGTGTTAAAAAACCTGAGAAATTTATTTGAAAGTAACCGTATAATAATTATTGATACAATTGACTACATTGTATTTTAGCCTGTAGAGGTTAGAATTTATTTTGTACTTTAGTAGAGATTTGTGGTTGAAGTACGATTCTGATGTGAAAACTGTAAATACTCTGTAATGGCTTGGCCCATGCCAGCACAAAGACAGAATGTAGCTATAACATTTACAATTACCAGTGTGGTGTCTTTTACATTATGTTAATAATCTTCAGGATTGACGTCAGATGTGATCTTATTTGCACTAAACTATTGACCTGCCTGTTATTAATGAGTTTGTGTTTGAATGCATCAAGATAGTTTTGTAGCTGTATGTGTTGTTCACCACATGAGGGCTTTCAGTTGTTTATTGTTTCAGCAGCTTTTTCCCTTTGCTTGTCTTTCTTCTTATTTTATCATTCTTTTTAAGATAGTTTACTGCTGTGGTAATCAGATTTGAAATAACAACAATGTATTTTGTGCTAAGATGAAACTGACAATCCTTGTTCATCAAGTGTTTTCCTTTATAAGAAAAAAAATGGCTTCCTGGTGTATATATTTAGGGGCATTTTTGTGCAGATACTGACAGAAGAGCCTCTACTGCAGAAACTGTGAACAGTTTTCTGTTCTGTGAGAGTGGAACTATTTGGCAGGTATTGATGTAGCATTTCATTCTGTTGCTGTGATCCAGTGTTAGCATTTTCTTAGTAGTTGAGACCAGTCACTCTGATGAAGAAAAGTGCATTTGAAAATTGATACGACTTCAACAGACCTGTACAAATGTCCTAGGCTAGAGGTAGCACATCATGATGGTATAGGGAGAAAAAATTTATTCAAACTTCTTGGCTTCTTTGGGGGTAATGGTATATAAAATAGTTTCTAAAAATAACTTGAGTCTGTATTACTGTTGTGCCCTTTCCATTTGGTAGACAATAGAAGTGGACCAGACTCTCAGATAATGCAGGGCTTTGTCCAGCAGCTTATTTCCTAATAAAACTTTGCACTCTTACTAATGTTCCAAGTCATCCTAGGAATTCATCATGTTTTCCTTTTATTCAGCCTAAATTTCTGCTCCCTTGTTTGCTTTCCATTCTGTCTAATTAGTATGCTTGTTCCTCTATATTCATGGTATTAAACCCCTAATTTATTAAAAAAATACTGTTTCAGGTCCTCTTCCTATCAAATGAAGCAGTATATGTTAGCTGGATTTTGCAGACCCATTGGTTTCTGCAGTTCGTGTTTGTTTTTGTTACATTTCTCTGACATCCCTCCAGCTTTTACCAAAGTGAACACACTATTCCAGACTTAGTCACATGTGAGATTTTAGAGAGCTGTTGAAAAACAACTTGTGCTTTATTGCTTGGAGGCTGTGTTGTGCTTCCACACCTGCAATAAAATTTTTTTTTGGAGGGGGGCGGGAGGGAGGGTACAGGGGAGACGGGATGACACACAGGGCAGGGCAAGGCAGGGCAGGAGCAGCTCTAATACACTGTTAGAAGCACAGATCTAAACCTGATGTCTCTTTCAGGAATAGCTTTTCCTGCTATTTGCATGCTTTTTATTGAGCTTAATTGTGCTAAATTGTTTCATCTAGAGAGACGAAGATACAAGATATTAATGAATGAAGATACAAGATATTAACTTGTATTTTTTTCTCCAAGTAGAGGCTTACTTTGCTGCTCTGTGCAGCTACACAGTCCACACGCTTAGTGTGAGTTTGTGTACTGTTTCTTGTCTTTAAACTAGAGATTATATTTACCTGCACCTTTATGAAATTTCTGAATTACAGTAACATGTTGGATGTTCTCATCTTCTTGATCATTACAGAAAAAAAATAAACAAGTCTTTAATAAAAAAAAAATATGTGAAATCTCAGTGGCAGCTTACTTGGAACATTTTTTCTCCTTACCATTACATATCTTTCAAAGATGGGAATAAAAATTGCTCTTGGCTGCCCATGTGGTTTTGTGCTCTGTTTGCTCATGGTCGCATTATGCCTTATGGAAGGCCGGTTAAAGTGTTCACCTTCCCCAACCTCCAGAATGGATTTTAAAATTTCACCAGTGAAAGCACTTTGGAATGCATTGGTCCCTAATAAAATCTGTGCTAATTACTGATCTAAAGTACGCCTTTGGTATATACTCATTTCTGTTCGTGCTGCTGAGTCATTGCTTAATGATCACTAAGGAGTCACAGTGACTGAACAGCAGCTGTATTACTTAATATTTAAGTTTGGTCTTCTTGTGTAGTTTGCTGTATGTGGGACTTCTAAATCTGATCAACAGCTTTTTTTTTTATTTCCCCCTGGCTAAGTTGAGTGCAATAAATAACAATTAGAGTCTCTCTCTCTCTCTGTCACTCTCTCCCTCTCTCTATTTTTTTTCTTCCAGGTATCATATCCCAGGAGATCCTAATTTCTCTCTAATTTGAGACAGCCTAGGGATGCCTTCCCACAAAGCACTGTAATATGCTTAACTGTAGGCATGGGAATAGTTGCACTGAACCCAGTAAGACTGTTCTGATACCAAATTTGCCTAATTAAGTTATAATAATCTGTTCTTTAATTTTATCCTTTTTTCCCATATTGGTAAGATAAATCGTATGTGTCTGTGTGTACATTTTATATATTTAATAAATCCAGAGTATTTGTAGGGGTTGTATATGTTTTCTTTAAAACGAAACAAAAAAACCTGCAAAGTTGGTACCTCTGTCAGTTTCCACACTGGCGTTAGTGTGATGAGCTCAGACACAGCCTGAAGATACAGCATATAAGGAATGTACCTTTTTTTCCTTCCTTTCATTAACAGCGGTATGATTTGCGGACTAATTACCTGATCTGTCATAATATAACTTTTCAATGCTTAGGAATGCACTGCTGGAAACTGATGGAACTCCAGAAGTTATGATGATAATACAGGTGTTTACACAGCTCTTCGTTCAGATTCACCAGAACGAAAACAAGCAGGTTAGTCAAGACCTACTTTTTAATGTTTCTTTTCAGTGAGAAGATATAAAGTTTTGCAAGAAGAGAACAATTCTACTGATAAGAAAGGTGACTGAATATAATGAGCTAAATAATAGTGTTGCTCTGTGGCTGTAAATGCCTGCCAAAGTTCAGTTTAGATATTTTCACCTGTGAATAAAAATGCAGTGTGAAACCAACATACCAGAGCAATTTACCTGAATTTATCCTGGCATAATCCTACAGCTGAAACTCTCATTTTCTCAGGGTCAGTTAAGTTGTTATCATGGTGCTGAAACTTCTGCCTGTACAATGAGCATCACTGTGGTCATGCATCTTTGACAGAAAGGATGAAAAACTTTAGATCAGTTTTTCTTTCGCAGTAGCATTGTTCTTGATAATAAATGAAACAGAGGTAATAACCCTAACCCCATTCCCATCCCTTGTCTGCCTTCCCCCATCCCGCCCACAAATAATAGTAAGTAGGATGCCAAATACCAAAAGGTAGAAGACACAGTATACGTACTAGTTTCAATTCCTGATCTTTAATAGTGGTCTCACAAAATTTTTTCCTCAGTTTAAAGCTTCAAATTACCCATCTTAGCATCTCTTCTTCTGCACAGACTTTTACACTGTTCTTACTGAACCAAGTAGTTTTACTTTTGTATGTAATACTTTGACCAACAGCAGAATCAGGTTCTCACTTTAAAATTTTAAAATGGGAGATATGAATAAGTTTTGTTTTGTTTATAGGTTATAAACTTCTTTTTAGATTCCCAAATCACACTGTCACTTCATTGACCATTTAGTTTGTTTTGCTTTTTTTTAATTGCAATGCGTATGATGTAAGTTTGAAAATTATCCTATCATTTAATAGTTTTCATTTCAGACTTAAAGGAAATTTCCTGTTCCTTTGATTTTTGCATCCTTTTGGGGAGATGGTAGTTAAAATTTTGAGACTTCATCAGCGAACTTGTGATGTACTGACCTTTAATTAGTGTTGTGATTGAATCTAGCTTCTAGCTTCAGGCAATATGATTTAAGTATGAAACTGCAGCTGTGTTACATAATGTATAGGTGCTGTGCGTGTTAATTTTATGCCACCCTGGTTGCATGGCAGCAGCACGTTGTGTAGCCTCAGGTGGGGGTGACTGGGTGGAGAACACAAATAAAGATCCTACACTCATCAGACACCCAAGGGCTAATCCTGTTGTGCAGATGATGTGTTTGCTTCATAGTGAAAGTCCTTCATCTGCTGACATCACAACATGGGCTATTGCCCACTTCTTTGAGAGTGGTTTTAAATGTTAAGTTTCCTCTGTTTAACTTTTGTACGGTTTAATTCATGGGGTTTAAATTAGGATACTATCTTCAATATTGGAATTTAAAATCCCATGTTTCACAGTGTATGAATCAACCATGAAGTTAACTAACAGGTGACATAAAAATATGCAGGCACAGATTACTTCCTAAACTTAGTTTAAGTCACGCTGATTGTATTTTTTTTTGTCATACCAATATTACATATATTCATAGGGCTCATCTCTGGTACCTGGATGTCCTTGAAGGGACATAATTTGCTCCATTAATGTTTCTTAGAAGAATGGTAAAACCATTAATGACAGAGCATGAAGAAGGTTGTGGCTGGGTCATTTCAGGTCTTAGGAATTTAGAGTGCAGTTAATTGAAAAAAGGTTATGCGAACAGATGTGTCCAAAAATGTTTTGAAGAACGAGGTCACCTCTGGCAGCTGCACAGGCTTGTAAGGTAGGTAGGAGGAGAATGATTCCCTGTTGCAGCATGGCACTGTCAGAGCTGTCTTTTCTAATAACTTTGTAGACTCTACTGGGTTCCACTGTTGGGATGATCTTATCCTTGTTCTGTAGAAGCAGATTTCCTTTAATACTGTAGTGGTAGTGAGAGCTGATTTAAGGATAGTTGGGTCAAGCTAGTTGTAAATTTACGGACTTAAAGCTCATATTTTTATTTGATGGAAATTATATTTTTCTCCAGGGTTGCTTTCCCTTAGGATTGTCAGTGTTTTTTTCACCTGGGAATGTTGTTTTAAATAGCTAGATAAATATTTTAAGCCTCTCTCCAACATTTGTTTCCTGTTTTACATCATGGCAAATTTATGATCAGCCACATGCAAACTAGTTCTATCTCTTGGTACCTTGTTTTGTAGTTTATGATGGTTTATGTAAGGAGAGAACCGTCTAAAATACTGTGTGCATGGTAGGAAGCAAATTTTTTTTTACTTCGCTTAAACCATACGCTGAAAACTGATTTTCACATACTTTATAATACTGTTTTCATATGTATCTCATGCTGTGGGTTGTCTTGGCTACTACTAACTGTGTCAAGAGGTGCTTTTTCATGGGGATTTTTGACGCAAACCAATTGGCTACATGCATACCTTAGTGTAGGGATTATTAATTTTTATTTAGCCTAATTCCGCTTGACAAGTACACTTTTAGAGTCTTACCATACCAGTACTACATTGCCTATCTGAGAATACTGTATATATTACCGTGCTGTAATTTCAATTAACTATTGTTTACTGAACAAAAAATTAGTAGAGAGAGAATGTGTCATTCCATTTATTTATAAGGTCCATACATGTTTTTCACAATGAGAGAAAAGTAAGTTTTCTTAAACTGAATGTGTTCTTCATTGGGTTTAGACGTTTGTCACATTCTATAGTCTGTATTCCCAGTCTGTGTTTCAAGAGATGATCTGTTTGCTGACTGCTCTCTTATTCCTAAGAAAAAAGGAAGGAGCCAGAAGAGTTCTAAGGTCATTGGTATGGAGACTTGAATCACAGAATGGCTGAGGTTGGAATGGACCTTTGGAGGTCATCTGGTCCAAACCCTCTGTTCAGGCGAAGTCGCTTAGAGCAGGTTTGCACAGGACCATGTCCAGACAGCTTTTGAATATCTCCAAGGACAGAGAGACTACCACATCTCAGGGCAAACTGAGTCAACAATCAGTCACCTGCACAGTGAAAAAGTGTTTCCTGATATTCAGAGGGCCCTCCTCTCAGTTTGTGCCCATAGCCTCTTGTGCCATCACTGGGCACCACTGAAAAGAGCCTGGCTCCCTCTTCTTTGCACCGTCCCTTCAGGTGTTTATAGACATTGATAGGATCCATCCTGAGTCTCCTCTTCTCCGATCTGAACAGTCTCCTCAATGGAGAGGTGCTCCAGTCCCTTCATCATCTTGGTGGCCCTCCGTTGGGCTCTTCCAGTTTTTCCAGGTCTCTCTTGTACTGGGGAGCCCAGAATTGGACACAGTACTCCAGGTGTGACCTCGCCAATGCTGAGTAGAGTGGAAGGATTACCTCTCTTGGTCTGCTGGCAATACTTTGCCATGTGCAGCCAAGAATGCTGTTAGCCTTCCTAGTGGCAATGAGACATAGTCAACTCATGTTCAACTTGGTGTCCAGATCGTTAATGAAGATGTCAAACTGGACCAAACCCAGTATTAATGCCTAGGGTACTCTGCCAGTTATAGCCTCCAGCTAGATGTTGTGCCTGTCATCACTGCCCACCCTCTAGGCCTGAGTGTTCAGCCATTTTTCGATCTACCTTACATAGAGTTCATATTGTACTTGCACATTCATGCTGCACATTGGGCATTCCTGTAGTAGATGCTTGCATAACAAAAAGATTAAAGGTATGCTGCTGTTAGTCTCACAATTACACAAGCAGTTATGTTCACATCATACAAATTGCACACAGACAGATAAATAGAGGACAGGTTTGTTATCTAAGACAATCCTACCATGTGCTAAATCAAATCCTAAGAATTTTAGTTTTCCATTTTTTGAGCATAAGGCAATAATCTACATCACACCCTCAGATTTTTTGGATGTTATCAGTTCTTAGTTTGACATGGTCTGTGAACCTGTTTACAGTATTTACAGTGGAAAATGAAATTAAACTAATTAATTAGTGTCTCTTAGCTTCTGCGTATTAAGAGTGAAGACTTCTGTGATTACGGGAAAAAAATCCTAGACATATTAACATGTAATTTTCTTCATACTCTGAATCTTTTTTAATGCATATATTTAAAAAAATCCATAATTACTTTTCATAATCAAGCTTTTTCCAAAATATCTCCCTTCTTTATGCAAAATCTTAAAATTAAGTGTAGAGTTACCTTTTTATTCTCTTGCTTCAGACTGTGTTGCTAGTTACTATGTCAGATGAGAGTGTTTGCTGTGGATTTGTTTTGAAAACTGACCAGAAAGCTCTTAAAATAACAATTTCTTATCTTAGCATAAATTTCCACTGAAGGCGTACTTCCCTCACCATCACCAGCCTCTTGTAATAGCTTTACTAAGACGTCCTTTTGGTAAGTTTCTTCATGACATATTTGCAGCATTAGCCAACCTGCATTGTCTTTATATATGTTAAAATAACTTTAAAAAGGTTGAAGACTAAATTTCAGCATTTTCTAGATTGTGTGTTTTGACTTAGCAATTTTAATAGTATTCTTTTAGTGTATTTTTGTAGGAACATCTAATTATCATGTAACTATAACAGATATAACTTTAAAGAAAACTAAAAGAGAATAACAAAGAAAGAGTGCATTATTTTTGTATAAAAACTGATATTTGGAATTAAGACAAGTAACTGAGGTCTGTCAAAAATACTAAATATACTTATTTTATAATACCGGTAATTGTCATTTTGAAAATTCTCGTATGTACATGACAAGAAATACTGTGTTGCCTTGTTGTTTGTCTCAAAAGCTTGAATTCTGCTATTCGTTTAAGTTCTGCAAACCTAATTTTTTTTTTTTAGGTTTCGCATTTATATACATCAAGAGACCACAGTGTTGTACAATTTTTCATAAGCGATAATTTCTGCTCAGTAGAAGAGCCTCTGAGAATGTTACTCCACTGATTATATGTTAATATTGATATAGAATTTATGGAAGGGTACCTCAGCCTAATTTGAAGAATATTCCTAGCTGTAATTCCTCACATGGCTCTGTCAATGAATTGTTCTCAGAAACATAAGAACAGTTATTGTTGAAAATTGGGAAATTTTAGAAGGAAATTTTAAATGTTTTGTGATGACTGAATCCTATTGAACAAGTTTTAATGCTAGCTTGATGTGGTTAATTTCATTGTTCTGTTCTATTTGGACAGAAAGTTTTCATTTGAAAAAAATGAAAGTAATCTTTTAAAGACTTTTATCCTCATCCTCCCTCCTCAGAATTGCCATCTACACACTGGTCTCAGCACCTGAAACACATTTCAGTTATGCTCAAAGCCTTAGTGGAAGATACAAACATTAGGTAAGCAGTATTTCTAACTTTTTGTCCTTTGAATGTGTTACTTTGTGAAAAGTCGTGTCATCTGAAGTGGCTACATTTCATTACATGTAATTTTCTTGTCTAAATATAGCTTTGTTTTGAAGGATTTGGATTACTTACTGAACCAAAACCTTGCAGCACTTATAAACCTGTCCAATAAGCCACTGAGTAAACAAAGTCTTGTTCCTTTGATTTCAGCAAACAGCTAACCGTATAACAGAAATGTTTACTTGCCTACTCTGCCATTTCTCCGATGAGACTTTTAAAACTGATTCTGGATTGAATTTCTAATTCTGTTTAGCCAGAACTTTCTAAAAACATTGTCATGTCCAGAGAGGATCCAATGCAAAGTTGCCAAGGAGAACTTGTCCTGGGCATTGCCATTGCCTATTCTTTGTCTTTAGGATGCTGAGTCCCTGTGCACATTTAAAAGGAGCCCTCTTCGGCTCATTAAAGCAGCAGGAATAAAGTCCTGAAGAAGCAATGTGAAAAGACATATGGGAAGGATTGTCAGGTGGAAAAACACAGCCCAGACTATGAGCTGGAGGAGGGGGAGCTGAGGATACTGGTTGGAAAGTTGATCTGCGTTTCTCCATTTTATTGTTGTAACAAGAGAACTCTTCCAACCAAAAAAAAAAAGCAGCTAGTATTGGAAAGAGCCTGTAGTGAGTTGTACTGTTTTATGAATGCGATTGTATTGGATTTCTGCAGTCTTGTACAAACATCCAAACTTCAAATTTCCTGATATTTTTCATAAAGATATGACTGCTAGACTATTTCATTGTTTGTTACATTTCTCTTCAAGCTGACACCCCATGTTTCTGACCTGTTGCCCTTCATTTTTATTTTTTTTTATTTATTTTTCTCTAAATAGCTGCTGTAATGAATGGTAGCATTTGTCTAGATGAGTTTTGGTTTGGTAGTGTATGTGCCAGGACTATATGGAAAGAATGAAAAAAGGTACATCTCTATCTGTTGCTGCCCTGTAGTTCTTTATTATTGGGTGTGTGATGAGACTTGACTTGGCTAGAACTTGGGCATGAGTCTGCACAGGTCTGCTCCAAGAGTGGGCTTTCCAAAGAATATTGAACAGCTTTTAAGTTCCAAGGAACCAATTTCGTTTTGATTTAAAAACTGGAATATTTTGATAGAAACATAGAATGCTTAGGCCAGATATATTTGCAAAGTAAGATACCGAACTGTGCCCCTGTTCATGGCATCCTGGAAGGCAGATCCTTAAATCCACACTTGGTTTCAGTTAACACATGAAGGCTTTTATTTTTGTTGTTGAGTGGCAGAAAAAAAGCTTTTTGCTGTTCCCTGTGAGACCTGACTGTCTGCCACTTGCTTTTCACTTTCTGTATGAGCTACAGTTCAGTGCTATGTCTTGCGTGTTCTACTCTGATGTCTGTCAAACCTTTTTGCCCTTAAAGTGTGACCAGTAGCTGACCCTGCATTCTTAAAGAAACATAACTCAAACTTAGAACAAATAAAACAAATATCATCCATCATAATGTGTTACAATAATAGAAGCATGTCTTTTTCCTTTTGTTGCCTAGCCCTTTCTTGGCTTATATTGTCTTTTCACCTCTTTTGCCTTGATAATACATTGGTTTGAATAGTATTGTACTTGCCAGAATATACACTTACTTGCTTTAGAACTCATGCAACAATTATTTTTTCTATCAAATCCCTCCCAGTTGCAAAGAAAATGGATCTGACTTGAGTTCTTCAGTATTAATATCATTGAGGAACTGTATTTAATTTTCTTTCATTGCTTTATTCCTGATTCTGTATCCTTTCTACTACAAAAGATTAACAGAGGAGCAAAAAATGCTACTATACAGCATATCCTCTTTTCTCATAGTCACTGCTCTCTGTTTATACAGTGCTTTCATTTTTCAGTGGTTTTGTTTTACACCAAATATTAAGTCCTACAGCAAAGTGCTTTCTGTGCATTCCTAATAAACAGATTGCTTCTGTTCTATTACTTATCATTATACATAGTCATCTCAGTAAACAGTAAATGTTATGTGACATTTTAAAAGAAAATCAACTGACATAAGTTTGGGAGGAAAGAAAGTCCCAGAAAAAGTGAAGGGCCGCTTTTGGCAACAACAGTAGAGTGGTTGATATAGTTGCTACTACAGAGTGGGCAGAAACTGTAATGGGGTTAGAAGTGGAGGTTATATGACTCCAAACCAGGCAGTGTGATGGTACAGGAAAGTCGTGGTGAGTTTTAAGTTCGCTGGTGCCTAGACTGTCTAGGCAGGAATTAGATTCTATTCTGTTTAGTGCCTGTTAAAATCAATTTAATGCTTAAGTTTAGGGATATTTATTTACCCGTTGAGCTATGAATGCTTCCAGTCGTAAATGCTGTCAATGTTACCCTTAGTTATCTGTTATCTCAGTAATTAACTTTTAATTAATTTTTTTGTTTGATTGTAAATCGCTGGGTTTCAGAGCTAGCCTTTCCACTTTCATTGTCACAACATTGAATTATGGACAGATAAGTAGGCTATTTTGCTGAGGGGAAGGCTGTTGCCCTAGATCACTATCACATTTGTTTGTTTTTTCAAAGGTTTTTAATGTTGCGTTTCCAGATTCTAATAACTTCAGAGACTTTACCAGTGCTGATCCTGTTCCCTTATCTAAGGAATTTTGGTTGCACCTTTTGTCATACATCTATAGTTCTCTGCAGTCGGAGACATGCTGTTACCCCTCCAAAAGTTGTGGAATATCAACAACCATGAGTTCTGCAGCATTTACCTCAATACTCTATTTTCCAGCCCATCCTATATCAATCTCTTATGTCTGATGTCAGTGACCAAGCTTATCTAAAAATACTAGTGTGGTGGATTTGTGTCGTAGATCCTCGGATTCTGTGGCACATAGACACTATGATTTACAGGGTCAGTAATTCTTGGGGTACCTGTAGACAACCTGAGTCAACAGTATACTCTAGACAGAATATTATCTACACGCATCACATCTTCAGTCATAAAACAGGGTGTCCCAACCCTTCAGAAAGTCTTAAAGCAATTTATTCCAACTATCATCTTGTCACATTCTCCAGGTGATGTGCTGGTATCAGACAACTTCATTAACTCTTGAAATTTCTAAAATATTTTGGAGTTTCCTGGAAAGGGTGGTACAGCACCTCTGGGAGTGCCCAGGAATAAAACTTAAGAAAAACCTCTGATTCTTCCACCTTTTGCTACACTTAAAAGGAATATTTGTTCCTGGTTCTTAAACTCCTTCCAGATGTCCTTCCATCTGTCCTTCCTTCCTTCCTTCCACATTGTGTTTGACTTTTTACTCTGGGGAAGCCCACCATTAGTTTACATCTCCCCATTATCTCTCTTTTCTCTAGTTTTCAGTTGAGTCAGTTGTGGTGAAAATGATCTATCTTGAGTTTAGATGAGTACATGTGAGGGAGTGTAGAGATGAGCTGTGGTCCATTCTGATCTTTCTTTTCCTTACTGCAATAGCCCAGATTGTAAATGTCTTTAAAATATTCATTTAAGAGGATCCGAATTTTAAAAATCAGGAGGTGAGTATCCTTAAAAACTTTATTTTTAGTCCACCTAAGTGTACTTCCTCATAAATAACCAAAACCATGTGCTCTTAACAGAAAATAACCCAGAAAAGCAAGACAGAGAAATGGAAAACCAATGTAAGGCAATGGTACTTTAGAATACAGTACTTAAGATATGATTTAAAGTTTGAAAATCCTTAGACTGGAGAGTATAAACTATGAATAAATAATTTTATGATATATATTTTAATACATAATATTTTGTCACTGCTTTTTATTGGAAACTGGTGTTACGGATATTTTGTTTTAGTGACAAAATTAATCTGCTAATAGCACTGGGTGTTTCCCCTTGACTTTTCTGTAGATAACAGAGTACATGAGTGTCTGCTTAGCAGGTAAGGCATTATCTGTTGAAGAGTAGCTTAGTGGTCTTTATTTTCATGCCAGCACCCTTTGCAGTTAATGTAAGAAATTTTAAAGTGTTTGATAACAAGAAATACTTAATTGCATCTTTGTCATTTTACAGTTCTTTTGCTGACGTTTTTGAAATCTGGTTTTTGGTTGCTTGTTTTGGAGAATGGCTGGATATTGCGGCAGAACAATTACTGAAGGCACCTGTAGAACCAGATGCTTTGCTGTGGCTGTTGGCATTTTACTACTGTCCTCAGAATGAAAACGAACAAAGAACTCTAACAATGGTGGGTAATGTAGCAGTAGTAATCACCAATAAGCAGTCAATAGTCTGTTTATATGTTACTGCTATAAAACAGATTGTACACACCAGAAAAATGAAAGGTCTGCACTGGAGAAGGTATTGGTTTTACAAGGTCTCCTGGGAATTGTGTTGCAGTGGAGAAGTTGGAAGCTAATTTTCGTGAATTTTCTTGGTGATATTCAGAAAACATTTCCTCTTTTTAAAGACTATTATATAGATTAGCACCTTTTTAGCTTTCTTTGAAATAACTCATGTGCTTTTAATTGTAAGTAAAACTGCTCTAAGAATGGTATATTTTGAAATCACTGTGGCAGAATTCAGCACTCCTGTGTTATGGCATCTTCTGAGAACAAAACACAAGAGAAATCACAATAACAGTTGAAGCAGTAAAGATTTTCATCACACGCAGCCCTGAATCCCAACCTCACCCATCTATTCTGATTTATCTTACATCTCTTTACAGATTTTTGGCCTGTATGAAGCTGTAACAAATATGTTATGTTCCCCCATGCTAAATTTCTAACAGAATGAAGCAGTGTTCTAGCTTTACTCTCTGTACCGCCTGGACTGCTGTGTGTCTCCGTGTGCCTGCAAATGCATGAAAGTCTTTAATTTAGATCTATTTGCAAGTTTGAACTAGCTCAAGCAATCTGACCTACAAAGTGCAGATTCAAAATCTGGCTGCAGTATCTAGTTTTTCTTAATTAAAAAAATGATTTAATTTGAAAATGCAGCTCAATACGCCACACTCGTAAAACATCGTGCTTTCATTTCGCATCTAATGCTCCAGTATGTTTTGCAATATTTCCTTTCCTTCCCTTCCCCTCCCCCTACTACATATGCAAGGTCACATGCAAATCACTTTTTATTTTTGTTCTGTTAAAATTTCTTATACTCCAGGAGCAGGGATGGAACACTGGTTGAGTAGAGTTAGGTTAAAGCTACAGTGGAGTAAAGAAACAAGGGTTTTAGAATGCAGTTTTGGGAAGGAAGACAATACCCAAGCAAAAAACGTGAGTGAATAAAACCAAAGGACTGTTGGTGCTGAGATCTATATGTATGGAATATTTTCCAGCTCCAGCAACACAGAATGAAATCGCATTGTCCCGTATATAAAGTCATCTTCACGTGTGTCCCTTATGCTATCAGTTTGTTGTTCTCAATGTAGGATAAACTTCAGTGGGAAAAAAGCTTTTTCTATTGAGACCCCTCGCAGTTACTCATCTGTTCCCAGAGGTGTCGTATTTCAGTTCAGTGTGATTCTTTTCTTCAGTTACTTGGAGTGAAAAAAACTTTTTTTCCACAGGTCAGGCTACTTGAAAAGTACTCCCACAGTTCATGCTAAGCTTCTGCCTTTAGTTAGGTATTTGCATTATTATTATTATTATTATTATTATTATTATTATTATTATTTGTTCCTTGCCAGGTTAGCTCTGTCAAATGGAGTGGTTTCCTCTTCAACCGCTTCACCTTTTACAAGTTAGGAATTAAGATGGGATGGCAGTTTCTGCCAGTCAGCAAGCTGGAGGAATTTCCATTCAGTGTATTTTTGTCTGGAAAGGAGTGCACTCATGACTTATCCTGCAGCTGATTTTAGGTAGCAGCCTAGATATCAGAAAGAGTGGAATACATGCGGTTAAAATGATTTAAAGAAGAAAAAGGCTACTTTTGCTGTTCAGTAGAGTTCACTTACGTGTGCACGACAAGATACTCTGTTCCTCACTTATTATTCATCTGTTCTTTCTTACCTTTAGACTGTGAAACACTGAAGGAACAAAACTTGGAGGTTTGTCACAGTCACTTTGGCTTTAAGAGTGTGGTGGTTTTACCCAGCTGAACAGCGGAGCTCCACCAGAACCGCTCTCTCACTCCCCCTCCTCAAAGGAACAGGGGGAGAACAGGCTCAAGGGTTGAGATAAGGACAAGGAGGTTGCTCACCAATTACTGTCACGGGCAAAACAGACTCAACATAGGGAGATTAATATAATTTATTGCTATCACTAGCAGACTAGAGCAGTGAGAAACTAAAAGCAAACTAAAAACACCTTCCCCCCATCCACCCTCTTCTACCTCCTCCCCCCGAG
>VXAL01018379.1:57457-96051 GCA_013399475.1 Chauna torquata
GCTGCAGCGTGGAGATCTGCTCCATGTGGTGCCCCATGGGCTGCAGGGGGACAGCCTGCTCCACCATGGGCCTCACCACGGGCCGCAGGGGATCTTCTGCTCCAGCGCCCGGAGCACCTCCTGCCCTCCTTCTTCCCTGACCTTGGTGTCTGCAGGGCTGTTCCTCACTCCTCTCTCTCCCAGCTGCTGTTGCGCAGCAGTTTTTGCCCTCACTTAAATCTGCTCTCCCAGAGGCACAACCAGCGTCGCTCATGGCTCAGCTCTGGCCAGCAGCGGGTCCCTTTTGGAGCCGGCTGGAGCTGGCTCTTACCTGACATTGGGCGCAGCTTCTGGAATCTTCTCACAGAAGCCACCCCTGTGGCCCCCCTGTTACAAAACCTTTACCACGTAAACCCAATACAAAGAGCGAATCTCCTAGGGTGCATCAGCTCATGGTGCAGGTCCTGCTAGCTGTCAATCTCCCATCTCTGGAACATGGGATGGAGGCACAACACAAGTAGAATGCACAGAGGGATGAAGGATTTTGAAGAATTCAGGTTACCTTTCTTTAGGTTCTAGTATCATTGGTTGCCTTACAAGTAATTGTGGATTTAATTCTCCTCAAGAATAGAAGATTTTTCAGACTATTTTATGTGGAAATGTTAATGCAGAAGGGATTAGAAGAACAAGGTCAGGTACATGACTGACACAAATTGTCCTAATGAACATGGTTGAGAAATGGGTGTCCTTTTCCTTTAGATTTGCAATGGTATATTTTTCATTGTCCCTGCACTTACTTGTTTGTATTTTTGTTCGTTTATTTGTTTTTACCAGTTTGTTTGGTTTATTTTTAATAGGGTGAACAGAATTACTGTTAAGATTTTTTTTTTTTTTGCAATAGCAGCTTTTAGTTCTTTTTCTATTGTGTAGGAGCCAAAGTCTTCTATTCTTCACACACAGTGAAAATGAGTTTTTATTGGGTAACTCAAAAGGTAAAAACATAAGTTGCAAACAACACAGGAAGAGGCAAAGAACTGCATTCTTACCAGAACATTTTATCAGTTGCAGTCAGGTTGCATGGGGATTTAACTGGTTTGTAGTAGCAATACTGAAATGAGCCCTTGAGGAGCCTCTGTTCTTTTTCCCACAATGCAAAAATCTGACCATGTTCTACTGAGGGACTTTCTCCATTTCCTTTTATTATTAAAAAAGGTCAAATCCTGGCTTGATGCCCTGCCTGCTTAGTTTGCAAGACTAAAGAAAGTTAACAAATCCATTCTGCTCACCTTTGCGTGTGTGAATCAGTATAAAAGAAATGTGTACTGCCCTTCCTTCCCTGTTCTCCCTGCTTAAGTGCAGACTTTTTTCATGTTTGGGTAGTTTCTGCCAAGTATTCAATTTCCTGTTAGTGAATAAATCCATAGGAAAAATACCACAGGTGACCTTTTCTCTGATCCTGCATCCTTTGAAATTGTTCCTACAGGCAGAAGCTCGAGCAGTCTACAATCATCTAATGATGCTCTTCAACTGTACTATCCTTTCTGTCAGAGATCTGCAGGCTGCTGTAAACAATATAACAGATACAGAGCAATGTTATACCCAGCATCTTATAACCCATCTTCTTACCAACTTTTTACTTTTTTCTTCTGGTGGACATACGATTGCACAGGAATTTATTTCCCATGTAAGTGGTGGCTTTTTTCCTTTTTTTTTTTTTCAGTATAAGTAAAATATGTTTTTCTTACTACTTTGGATTTAAGTTAAATCCTTTTAAGAAAGAAAATACATAACAGAGAATCGAAGAAGATTGTGACTACAGCAACTATAGCTCTATAGCTAACCTGCTATGTATCTCTTACAACTACAGTCAAAGTATTTTCCTTCTTGACAGATCTTGACAAGATCCCTCTGAAAAAAATTGCTGTACTGAGTATAAAGCTGCAGAAATACTCTGACTAGTAGCCTGCAACTAAGTGATACCTACAGTGAATTTACACCTGGCATCGATAATGTGCAAACATCTTGCTTTCCCCAGCTGTGAATCACTACCTTAATTATCCAGCTGCTGCAGAGGTGCTGGAACTGTCTTCTCAGTATTTTACATTATGTAAAACAAGTAGTTACTAAGTGTCAGCATCGATAAGGCAGATGCTTGGTACTTTAGCAAAGCCAGTGGGAAAAATGGTGTAACAGTTGAGAGAAAAAAAGAATGAAGACCTGAGAAAGTGTCACTTAAGGTGTGAAAAAAGCTGAAGAGAAAGACTAAAATGTTTGCTACAGTATCTTGCAATGTTTGATGAGAGCCTTCAGGTATATTGGTGCAAACTGTAAAATGTGTTTGTGCCTCTCAAGATAAATGGTGCTATCTTAGTATATGATTAGGAATTTATTCCTCTCTACCTATGAAACTTTTTAAGAAGTACAGGCTTCCTGTACAAGCAGGTCTATGGCCACTGTATGGTTTTAGCACTTTGAAAATTTTTCCTTTCAGCAGCAGTGTGCTCTTCCATACTGTTTCATGTCATCGGTGTGATTCAGTGACAGAGGGAACTGGAAGACTATTTTGGTGGTTATTCCTTTTGACTGGCTAAAGAGAAAACATTTCTCTGTTTAAGGAGGGCTAAGATATTTCTAGCATGTTAGATATAAGTTCAGAAATTATCAATTTTTCCATGGCATAACAATGTAATATTAAAAAACTAAGGGGATTGTTTGTATTTTTACAGTCTGCTGCTTTTAGTTTTCCTCTTTTGAGGAGTTTGACTGTTGAGTAGTGGTGCTGTAGTATGCTAGTATGCTGCTGTAAAACTGACTGAAGGCAGATTCTTGTTTCTTCATAGAAAGTAACATAAATGAGTTTTAAAATTCTGAGTATTCATTTTCCAGTGCAGGGAGGTCATAAGCTGTTGCAGGCCAGAGTATGTCAGTCTAATTTGTTTTGATGGCTTCTGTGTAATCATTAATTTGTAGGTAGGCTCTCCATTGTGATTTGGAAAGGCCTGAAAACAGTGTATGAAAGGCAGAATGGTATGGAACCAAACTGGGATGCATGGCAGTCGTTTTGGTTGGCATAGTAAACTTTGAAACTAGCACATCAGATGTGTGGAGGAAAGTCCTTCTTGATCTGCAAAAATTGCACCTTAGGGTCTTTTCCTGGTGCTTTGTCATCTTTTGGGGGAGGGATCTATTTTTACTTTTTAAAACATTACAGAATTGAATTGCCTCCCAAAACCCATCAAAACCTTAACATATTTTCAGTTGGTTTCTAAGAAGATAACTCCTAAATGGTTGTACTGTCTGTCTATTTGTGTTTCCTTTAAAAACATTTTGACCTCTTGATTTCTTTCACTTAAATTTGAGAGAACAGTAGAAATTTCAGAGGTGCTCAGTTCCTCCAAGATGTTTGAAAAAAGCATGCTTGAGCAGAAGGAGAGTTTCTTTCAAACTCAGCTTTTATTATCAGAGCATCTCACGTGTTCAGCGGTAAGGGACAGATCTGTGGTTATGTTGCTAATATTAATAGAGAGTAGCTAGTACTGAATAACTTAATTGCATTATTTCCCATCTTCTCTGTTTTCCTTCAGATTACTGAGACAACTGATACCAGCAAGGAAGTTTGTAGCCTTCTTATCCGTACTGCATACAGAATTAACCATAATGGAGAAGAAAACCAAAGAACTGTGAAGCTGCTGAGTGAACTTCTTCAAAAACTAACTTTGAAAGTTTAGGTTTTTAATGTCATCTTTTTATCAAGCCAAGTAATCAGATCTTTATTCAGGTGTCAGCCTTTCATGAACATCTTGCATTGCTGGTTAGCAAGGGTAAAAAAAAAAAAAAGTCTTAGCATTCTGACTTAAGGATATCCCATAACTCTGTCTTCCCTCATATATTTGAAAATAACCCTTTGTTTTGAAATGTAACCTAGTAGAACATAACAGTAGGTATTAAAGATGGTTGAAATTTTTGTTCTCATCTCCTTACTTTACAAGAGATCTGTGTCATTTAAAGCAGTTTACTCATCTCCTTGTTTTTTATCTGGCTGTGAATCAGCTTTTCTCCCCAGTTACTCATGGTTTTATTAGCAAATTGTATCCAATTGTTTGGTTGGTAAGTTGTTCCTAAAATGTTTTGTTCTATAGTTCAGCTTTTATGAGACTAATGATGATCTCAAGTGAGAGTTAATGATTCATGGTGAATGCACTCCATGTTCTCAGGAAATCAACAGCGTTTCCTGAACTCCTTAATTCTTTTTGGAAACATTTCCAAAATAAAACTCCTCTCAGATTTGGTAAATGATTATTGAACAGTACTGCAGCTTTCACAGGACAATGTTCTCTGCAACGTACTATACCAATAGCTGGTCTCTGTCAATAGATGCTGCAGATAGATTTGTCTCAGTACAGCCTATTTTCGGTGTGTGCAGACTGGTGCTATTGTTTATTTGTTTAAGAAATCTTTTTTTCGTACAGACAAAATCGGGCAAGCACAACATAGGTGTAAGGAAACTTTCTAGTTTGAAGGCCAGACTTCCTAAAGAGAGCATACGGTTGCAACTCATCTCCTTCCTTTTTCTGTCCAGAGGTAACAGTTTGTTTGCTTACTGCTTTCTTTATGTTAGTTGTCTGATGAGAAGAGCATGGACAGGGAACAATGCCTTATTGTTTTACCCTTAGGAAGGTACTTGTCCCAAGAAGTTTTGTGAACATATTTCTACTTTAACTAGAAAAGTAAGCATGGAGAATGGTAATGGTGGAGCATCTTACCTCATTTCAGTCATTTGTTCTCAGATATTACCTACCTAGTTTTAATGTCAGCACTTACGCTGTGTTCAGAGATACTACTTGGTATATTATTCTTGCACATAAAATCAGACGTATGTATCTTAAATTAGTACAGCTTTATGGGAGTAGCATTTGTTTTTGAGCAACAGAGAGGAAAAACAATGTTATTATCTTAGTATCCCTTGGCTACAGGAAGTGGAAGGATATTCTGTAACTGTTCCTACAGTTTTGTTCCCAGTGAGTCATATCAGACCAAATTACAGAAGTTACGTGTCCTCTTAGTGAATTTGCTAATACGCTTGTAATATTTGATTCCAGCCTATGAAGAAATAGTAAATATTTAATATATGTCTGTGAAGAACACTGCTTTTTCTCTTTTTGGATTAAAAATAGTTCTGAATGAAAAATCAAAAAGAGGTATGTTGCAGTTTTTTGGTTGTTGGTACACATAGCTACAAAAGGAAAATCACACAACCCAATTTTCTATTCCCTGAATATCATAACTGGAAGACAGAGATTAAACTAAATGGTTCATTTGTTGATCAGAAACCGAGGTATTTGTCTAGTGGAAACAGATGTGTGAAGTACTCTCCCTAGGACAACACTCTAAAATTTGTCTCCAAAGGAAGAATCCTGTTTTAGGAAAATAAAAGATTGTTTTGTCTTTCTTAAATTCTCTCAGTATTAAAACTACATGTAATTTAACCCACTTAAAAGAAGGATTGGCAAAGAGTTGCAACGTGTGATTCTTGTAGGTTTTTGAAGTCAATGCTATGGGTCTTTTAGTTATCTGTTTATTACAGTTGCTGGTGATGGTGATGAATTTTTAACCATCCTTTCACAGTGCAGTCTTTTTTTTTTTTTACTGCTAGCAAAATGTATGGAAGTTCTCATAACTTTGTAACTTTCTTAAACAAAATCAATATCCTGTTAAATAGTGAGAAATCAATTCAAGCAGGACAGAAATGTGCAGTAAAGGCAGAAAGAACAAAATGAGCACTGAGAAGGTATATTCTTGTTTTCCTCTGTTTGCCTTATTGAGAAGTACTATGTAATTTAAATATTACAAGGAGGATTTGCTGGTTTCAGGGGACTTTAAAGAAAAACAACCAATTGATACTATCTGTAATTTTAAAAAGAGACATCTGTACTTGTGTTCTTTTTGCTTAATTTAGCATAGTTGTTATAAACCTTTGGTATTTCTTTTTCCTTGCTCTTTCACAGTGCTTGAGTTATGATCTAATATTGATATAAACCATGATTTTGTGGGATGTTGAAGCTACTTTTGTTAGTTTGCCAGCGGAAGGCAACAGCGTGTATTTGGTAGATCTGAGTAATGGAAGATTTCTCATATGGTGGCTGCTGCATCATCCATCTAATGTGCATCTTCTCCTCTGTAATCCCCACTTTCTGGGAAAGTTCTGTGGAGCCTTCAGGGCTGTACTTTTATGCAGAACCAGCCAAGAAGCCCTGAAATCAGGGCTTCAAGTAGCTTGTTCCCTTCCCTCTCCATGTCACCACACACCCTAATCCTGGATACCATACTGAATAGAGAGCTTTTCGAAATGTTTTTGCTTTGAGTAAGAATACAGTCAGTAAATTTGACATGTTTGTTGATGATACTGTTTTGCATTCTAAGACTCTTAAGTTTTACAGCCTTTTGCATTCTGCAAGCTTGCCACCCAGCATGGGACTGGTTGGCTTCTGTGGGTTTTCTTCAAAAAAAGTTGCTGCTGTGGCTTCTCTTAAACCAGGATCTTAGTGCAGTGCATATGCAAGTCAGAATGCATTGTATTTTGTGAAGTATGCTAGGAACAGGTAACTTAACAGGTATTGCAATTTAGCTGACCAGCAGTAACATGTTAATCTGTTACTACAGGGATTTGTGGTCTGGTTTCCATACCTGTGACATCGTAAGTGCAAAGAGGTGTTACAGAAAGTCAAACTGAAGGTGCAAGTGAGTGAATATTAATTTTAGTGAGTTAGAGTTCTTGCCATGGTGTTGTATGTTTAGCTTGGTTTTGGGGGATACGATTTAAAAAATATTCTGAAGTGTTATACAAATTTAGGATGAAAGTTCTAGCAAAAATGACTAGCAACTGTTAAACCAAACAAAAACAAGTTTAGTCCATGTATTTCCTGTATTATCCAGTGAGAGAACAAAATGCTAATGTTGTGTCTAAGTGAACAATGTTGTGCTAATCAAAATGCAATTTTTGTTGTGATGTAAGAAGAGTATAGGAATGTGAGAATTTCTGGTACTGAACTGCAGCTACTAGGCCTAAGTTTGAGAAGTCAGAACCTGCAAAGTTATACAAGGAGTCCTCCACCACAACACTGAGTGTGTTTTTAATCTATATTTTTGTACTTTCCCTATAGTCTTCAATGCCTCTGTTACGCAATCATCATGTTTTGCTGGACAACACAAAAACTTACACCACTGTAGCTAAATCAGCTGGTGCTAGAGGCCCCCCTTTAGCACTTAATTCATAGCAGTATTCACATGTGGGGCCTTTTTAAGTCCACCTACCTCTCTGCAAGTTTTTCTTACTCGTGATAGATGTTTTCCTTCACATGCCTGTCTGGACTTCGAAAGATACACTAATGGTAGCCATTTCAGTTGCTGCCTTAGCATGGAGTAGCTTATTCGCGGAATTTGCTGTTAGGTGGTCTGTTCACTGGTGAATGCCAGGAAGGAGTTTCCCTTGCTTGCATTGGCCATCTTCCTTTAACCAGCTGTCTGGCTGCTGGAAGGAAATAAACCTCATGAGCCCCTTATGATGGCTTAAGTGTACTCATAGTGACTGGGTCCTTTTAATGGCCAAGATCCAACTGGGGATAGGCATTGGATTGCCATCAGACACTGGAACAAATATCTGAAATGTCAGCTGGCTGTAGCTGAGTTCTAGCAGTATAGTTAGTAGGCAGAGATTGTGCCTTAATTTGTATTTTATACTTTTGCATGTGTGTGAAGGAAGAGAAGGGAGAGAAGGAAGGAAAAAACTAGCATGCTAAAGCTCAGTTGCAGAAATTTGGCTGTGATTTTTGTATTCAATTTAACCGTAGTACTCATAGGATTAGGAAATAACAATTTCATGTAAGACAGCTAACCTGAACATCACCAAATAGTAGAAAAAATCCAGCAATACTATGTCTTTAGTAGCTCTGTGCACTTAACTGACTTCCTCATCTCTTAACAGATCTTGCTACTTGAAAAGCATGCTTTGTAACTCTTCTGTGTTGTATTAGACTCATTTTATAAAAAAGCAGCCCCTTTGAAACAATGCACCTCTCTTTTATATTGGTTTGAACAAAACTGTCTGTTCAGCCCATGAACTTCTGCATGTGCGTATTTCCATCTTGAACACACTTTTATGTTTTTGACCATAACAAACG
Source organism: Chauna torquata (assembly GCA_013399475.1). NCBI lineage: Eukaryota > Metazoa > Chordata > Aves > Anseriformes > Anhimidae > Chauna > Chauna torquata. The sequence goes on from VXAL01018379.1 coordinate 65,614, forward strand.
GTTCCACTTAGTTATCCATATTCTGAATTACACTGTCGTTGAGATTTCCCCTTTGTATGTGCCCTATCAACCTGTATAAACAGCTTATTCACTCCTTGCTGGATTATTTCTTAGTTTGTGGGTTAATTTGGAGCCTCCCAAAATAGGTGCACTCAGAATGTCATCGGCATGCTACTGATAAAAGTTCTCTAGATATTTTATGTATGAGAAAGCAGCTTTTTAAAAAACAAACAAAACTAATGATGCTAGTGTGTATAACGTGTCTAAAGATAGGATTTTTATTTTTTTATTTTTTTTAATTTCAAACTGAATAGTAATGGCAGCTGAAAACACAAATTTCCCATCTTTACTGGTAGAAACTACTAGTGAATGTTTAACTGTTCTTAATCTCATGATTGTGCTTCACTTCCATATCAGCTTGAGAAGTCTGTGAATAGAGAGAGTAAAGCCATTCTCAAATTCCATGGAAGAGGAGAGAGGCCTTGAAATTTGGTATGGAATTAATGCTTAAGATGGAAATTACTTATATGTGTCTTAATTCAGGCATTATCTGCGAGTTTCTAGTACACAGAATCATTACTGTCTTTTCTGGTGGCATGACAAAAATATGAATGTTGTCTCCATAGATAATTTGTCCTTGAAATACATTGCAAAAAACAGCACTATGTTTCAGCTTTCCTCTCTTGTGGGTTTGCTTCTTTGCTAAAACACAAGTGAACAGTGCTGAGCAGTGTACTCTATGTCATACGTTTAGGACCAGGCTGAATAGCTATCGTTGCTTCCTCTGGCCTGCTTCACCCACAGAAGCATGCTGAGCAAATATCCAGCCCAAACCTTGCAATAAAGCTATAACACCCTTTGGAAAGATATTTCTGTTGGAATTTAAAGTTTCAGATGATAGCTTTTAATTATTTTTCATCACAACTTTTCTCATTTCAATTTCTTTTCAACAATTTTGCTTTCACTTGCTGTATTGGTGGAGAGTGAACTCTTGGCCTTGGTCACTCTTTACAGAGAAACATTGCCTTTTCTTTCCCTTCCCACCCTGTTCTCCGTTTCTGCCCAGGATCCAAGACAAATGTGGGTATCATCCATGACAGGTTACTAGGTGAGTGTGAATCAAGCAACCAAAACCAACCATTTTTTCCTCGGCTAAGCTAGGGAACACTGTGAGTTATCCACTGTACCTGTCAGAGAAGGGGAAGATGCATGTCTCGGCCCCTTGTACATCTCTATGTACGTGATGCCAGTTCTGCTCCCAGGCACTACCCTAATGTGAATTTTAGTACGTTAATTACTGTTAATTCACACCTAAAGTTAGTTTCACGGACAGTTTATTCTTAGTAAGATTCACTTTGTCACTTGACGGGTCGGGACGAGCTTCTGATGGTCTGACTTGTTCTGCCTTTCCAGCAGCTGAGCTGGGGACTGTATTTGCTCTGTTACCTCTTTTCTGTGGATGGGCAAGCTGTACAAATAGTATGTCCAACACTTGAAATATAGTGATTTATTTTTTAGGATGGAATACTACAAAGTTATGCAAATATTGTAGAATGAATTGAAAATCTTGCATATAAAATCACACATCAGGCAAATATCTGTCCTTTCTACTGAGATCATTCGCATATATAATCCTAACCATACGTCGGTCTCTAAGTTAGCTCCTCCCTTGCCCTTATTTCTTCAGACTTGACAAACTTAATTGTAATAGAATTCTTTTAGATGTATATGATACTGAAAGAAGAAGAGAGTTTGGTATTATACCTGTTCTGTCTTCCCTCTGTTTCAAAAACTAGGCATTTGAACAGCCCAGTGATGGTATGCCATTTAAACAGTAACTCTGCTTCAGGACAGTTTGTCAAAATCTATTGCAGTGTGGCAATCCTCATGTAAGTAAAGAAAATATGGAAAGGACTGCAATGTGATGTGCTGTTGTGCCAGTTCATCATTTTTTTCTGTCAATTCAGTTTTCTTTCATGAATCTGAAACATTGTTTAGCTGTTATTTTTCATATGTTTGGAGAGTGGGCTCGTCTTCCCTGGCTGCAGTGGGAGCTGTGGATTCTCAGCACCTCTAAAACATACTAGAAACCCACATCTTTACCAGCTGTGCTTCAGGATATAGAGAGGAGTAATTTTTGGTTATCTTGGTTCTTGTCCGTAATAAACATGTGGTTGTGGCACTGGAAGCTCTTGATGCCAAAATATAATACTAAATATACATGAACTGCCAGCATTGACCTTTTCTGTTTTGTGTACAGCAGTTGCTTTTCCGAGCATCACATTTATCCCATAGCTGATGTTGCCATTACTGGATGAGAATCAGCGGGCTTAAGACTTAGGTCTTACCATTCTCCTGATATGACTGCTTCCTAATTCCCACTCCTTCCTCTCAGCTCTCAAGTAGGAAGCACATGCATTCCTGTGACTTGACTGAAGAAAGAAGTGTGTGCTAAGGATGTCAAGGTGTGTGTAGAAACCGGAAAAAGCCACTAGACAGGCTTACTTATTTTTTGCATAATGTGGACAACCTTGTGATTTGTTCTGACTCTTCATGTCTGTTTAAAAAGAAAAAAAAGAGCATTTATGTCATATGGTTGCATTTTTGTCTACAAGGAGATGGGGACAACTCAACTAAAATTGGGAGCTTATTAAAAAGTCTTTTTGTAGTCAAAAGGCACAGGAGGTGATAAGGAGTTTAGGGCATGAGGGGCAGTCCCAAATATGAACACAGGCTGGGCAACGGGTGGATAGAGAGCATGTGGAGAAAGACTTGGGGGTGCTGGTGGACAAAGAACTGAGCATGAACTGGCAAAGTGCGCTTGCAGCCCAGAAAGCCGGTTGTATCCTGGGCTGCATCAAAAGAAGCATGGCCAGCAGGTCGAGGGAGGTGGTCCTCCCCCTCTACTCTGCCCTTGTGAGACCCCACCTGGAGTGCTGCATCCAGGTCTGGGACCCCCAGCATAAGGACATGGACCTGTTAGAGTGAGTCCAGAGGAGGGCCACAAGAATGATCAGAGGGCTGGAGCACCTCCCCTATGAAGACGGGCTGAGAGAGCTGGGGATGTTCAGCCTGGAGAAGAGAAGGCTCTGGGGAGACCTTATAGCAGCCTTCCAGTACCTGAAGGGGGCCTGCAGGAGAGATGGGGATGGACTCTCTGTCAGTGGCTGTAGTGACAGGACAAGGGGTAATGGCTTTAAACTGAAAGAGGCTAGATTTAGATTAGATATTAGGAAGAATGTCGTTACTATGAGGCTGGTAAGGCACTGGAACAGGTTACTTAGAGAAGTTGTGGATGTCCTATCACTGGAAGTGTTGAAGGCCAGGCTGGATGGGGCTTTGGGCAATCTGATCCTGTAGAAGGTGTCCCTGCCCATTGCAAGGGGAGTGGATTAGATGATCTTTCAGGTCCCTGCAAACCCAAACCATTGATTCTGTGACTCAATGACAAAATCTTAATGACAGTATTGCCGAGCAGTACTGCAGTATTACTAAAGGGAACAACAAATGAACAGTTCAAAATGAACAATGATGCCATGACTGTAGCAAAGGGGGCATGTGAAAAGCAGAATGAGGGAGGACGGGGCTTATGTTTTACAGAACAAGAACAAGAAAAAGGAATAGTACTTTTAAGAGGTAAAATCAAATAAATAGGAATGAAGTTTTAATTGGTTGAACTTGGAAGTTAAACAGGTGCATTTTAGGAACATCAGGAGATGCAGAATCGAGTAAGAGGCTGCTGATGTACGATGCATTTTAGTTTTGTTGTGATTGCAAGAGTTTACGGCCAAAAGAGGTACAGTGGTAAAGCAGACAACTGTTACTACCGAATATATATAGAAAAAAAAAGAACAGATGATACTGTAACAACATGAGGTAATATAAAACCAAATCAAACAACACAAAACTAGTACTTTTTCCTGTGTATTGGAGGATGATCGCTGTCCTTTCAAGAATAAAGATGAAGTGGTGCCAGCACCAGCTTCTCTAACTTGCCTGCTTAGAACTAGCACCAAGAGTCAGGATGTCTGGAGATGAGGCTCGTGGCAAAACACATTGCGGCCTATGAATAAAACCTCCCAGAGTGTGTTTCAGCAAAGAGCCTCTGTGCTGAGATGCCGCTCTCAGCAAGCCCAGAGGAAAAGCCTGTAAGTAGGAAGAGAAATGGCATTTTTGGGGTATCACAGAAGTGAGCTGCAGAACCGAAGACTGCAGCGATGTCCAGCTGCTGTTCAGCGGTGTGTAGGAAGACAGCAGTGCCGTCGTCCCCAGCTCAGAGGCAGTGAACAAAAGCAGCTTTTGTATGGCAGCAGCGTGACCATGAGTTCTGTCAGGGTGCTGAGCAAATACAGAATGGTGGTGAGCTGAAAATCAATGTCTGCTTTCTGATGTGTAAATTGTCATGATAAAGCACATCTTCACACAACTTCAGTTTCCAGTGCCTTTAAATAACATGACAAATGCCAGTTCTTCTTCTGGCAGTTATAAGCAACAGGAATGAGGACCTTTATTTTGTGCAGCAAATATGCAGTCAGCTTTAGTCACAGTAGATGGATAAATGCAGTTTATCTCCCAGATACTGTGCAAATGTCTCAATTTCCTTATGCATTGGCATATTTCACTGGCATAAAATGTCAGCCTGCCAGCAAGATTGCTTCTTAAAATAATTATTCCAATGTAATGTCTTCACAGAAACAAGGGGCCGTATCCACATTAGTGTATACATGTACTTCAGTATTTGTATGTGCCTAAACTTGGTATACTTACGGTGAAATTCTAGATGATTCAAGCTCCTTTTTTTCATAGCTTCCTTGTCTTTTCTTGCAATCAATTCTTTTTTTTTTTGGACTACTAGTCCAGGCATCCAAGATTGGGGCCAAGAACAATATTGCTTTTAACCTATTTATGTGTCTGTTAAAAACTTTGCCTGTTATAGGGGGACATAAAATCTCATGGTTACTGGGAATCGTAGCACAAAGATATGTATTTTACAGTTTAAAAATATATTAATTTAATATGCTTTTAGCTATTAAGATTCAGTGTCCTGGAATAGTGTTTGCAGTGAATTAAAGAGTAAGGCTTTGTGCTCAGTATGTGGCTTTATGTCATATGGTAGTCTTACCCTAGAAGCACATTATTATATTAAGGGAGTGCTTTGCTCAGAGGAAAATACCATTAAGTTACAGATGTAAAATTTGAACATTCCCAGAAAATTCATGTACAGCTATTCCTGACTTTGAAACCATGTGTATGGAAACATAGGCTTGTGAAAGTATGGAAATTCCTCCCTCTTTTAGCACAAAAGCTGAGGCAGCAGTGCTAGGCAGTGGGAAGATCTGTCCCACTATGACTGGCTGTGTTGGTTCATTCAAAGATGATTATTTTTCCTCCCACATACTTAGGTAAACTTTAACAACACTACTAAAATTTTCTGTAATAGAACTTAATACTCATTCAGAAGACTTTCATCAGCTATGGAGATAAACTGGCTGGCTACAGTACTCTAATTATACATTATGATGGCCTAGATCTATAGATTTTTTTTTTATTATTTTTTTTTTTATAGTAAAGAAATTCATACACCTCAACATCCCCTTACTCTTCCTTTCCTTTGTGCTAACTGAACAGGGATTTCCAGCTTCCTAGAGCCTTTTGCCTCTTTGTGTAGCAAAATACAATTTGTATTGTCTTCGTGGAACATCCTTGTTTTCAGTTATACACACATACGTGTGGGCAGCAAAACTCTGGTATAAAATCTCTCTTCTTAGTAAAGAGGATGTGTGTGTGTGTCAGATTGCCCAGCTGTACATTCTTGTAGCTGTAATATCATCAGGGCTGTGCTGCTCCCCATAACCTTTCTCTGCTACATTGTGTAATTGGTGGCAGAAATCCGTAACTTGCCCCTCATGCCTTAAGTCCTAGCTGTTTTCGCAAGCTGCCCACTTGCTCAGGCTGCATTTCTGGCTAGACCCGTTTCCAGGCTCAACCTGTTTCCTTCCCTGTTATGTGAGAGGAACATGCAACACGGTACAGTTAATTCCCCCTTAAAGAAAAAAACACAGAGCCAAAGCAGCTGCAAACACAGCCCAGCAAAGCTGAAGACAAAACAAAGCTGAGGAACTGCTGTCAGCAAATTAGTATGTTTTAAACCATGTTTGTGACAGAAAGCATATGATCAGGAATGTATCTCGTCTGAGGGGCAAGAGTTATCTAGCTCACAGTCTTATTATAGTCTGGCTTTACTCTAAACAAGCGACCCACAGGAAAACAGAGGGTGGTCCTTGCCTAGCTGTGCAGACAGATACAGTTTTACCTTAATGTGAGATTCGTTTTTACAGTTAAAAGCGATAGCCTGAAAATACAATCAGTTAGATCCTAACCATCTGCTGGCCTAATGAAAAAGGTGGGACATAGTCCAGCCTCCTGCACAGGGACTTCTAAAGCGATCCCATGTAAAACTATCAGTGTGTTTGGAAAGGACTGAATTGGGGTGGGGGGGAAAACGCGTTATTTGATTCAGAGGGGCTGACTGTGAAACAGAATAGGATGAAATGTAAGTAGGGCAAGAACCCTCCTGCAGTACTGCTTGTGCTTGTCATAGCCATGTACATTGGTGTGTGATGTCTGATAGCCTTCAAGTCTTAGCATTCACCTCCAAAGAGAGGTGCAATGATGTTTTAACATTTCTGCCATTTTCCTCAAATGCCTGACTAAAGAAAATACTGTTTAAAGAAGAAACTGGTAATTTCACTGGATTTTATTGTGTTGACAGTCAAGGCTGGATAGAAGAAGTAGCATCTGATAAGACACCACTTCCAGTAACGATTTGCTTTAGTTAGTTACAATAAATTTTAATTTTTTTTTCTTTTTGCTTACTTTCATTTTACTATAAAACTAAATAGTATCCACAACCTCCTCCTCTAAGGAAATTCATATGGAACAACCACACTGGAAGAATTTTTAGTAAAATGAACATTACTAAACTTTCTGTTTTTTTCTTTTTTTTTTTTTTTCTTTTTGCTAGCTTTTGCTAGGCTCTATTAAAAACTTAACTAATTAAATGACATTTTGTGTGCTTCACTCCCAGAACTTTTTACATCATTCAAAAAGATTTAAAACTAACGCTTCTATCAGTTTAATGAAGCTACTCTTTTAATATATACACTATTCTCACTTTTTCTTTTACTTCTGATGAGTTTTGGTGACAATAGCTAGTTGAAACCACCCTCAGCTTCCTTCTTAATCTGGAGCCTCATTCTGTTTAGCAATGCTTTGATTAGCAACAAAAGGCCATATAGCCCCAAATACAGGGCTGTCACTTCTGCCATTTTCTAGGTTATGTGGCGTTAGGATTTTATTTGCTGTTCATCTCCTCTGCTGCTGCAATGCATGATGGAGCACAAAGCTGTGAGGGACATGTTCACATGCATGCTCTTGCTAATACTGTTTAAACAGACTGCAACAACCATAGCAAGCCACTAAACTATTGCTGTCCTCAATGAGCAACTGAAAAAAAGGTAAGAGATGTAATAGTTTTGAAAGGAAAAAACATTGGTGATATTTGCAATGTGTGGAATGTCCTATTTGCCGTGTAGTTTTAACAGTACTGGCTATGAACAAGGCTTACAACACATTCAATTTAGGTGTCTTGTATAAGAATCTTATTCCGCTTCGGGTTCTTTCCCTTACACAATGGAAAAGTGAAAAAGCAAGCTGATTTTCTTTGCTGTCCTTTGCAGACACACCTTGTGAAAGGAAGCGTAACTCTTTTAAAGGGAGTAGGATCCCTTAATAAATACATCTGTGAGTATAACTACATTAGAGCCATTGCAGTATCTCAGTAAGCGCTTGGACAATTTCCGAACTCCTGCTGCATGCGGAAGAAGTCACTGACTGTCCCATAATTCAGGTAATGACACTGTGTGCCTGGAGAGGGGGAGGTCGGGAAATGGAGCAAGGTGAAGAGGAACGTGACTCCTTGGACTTAAGTCACTATTGAGGCAGTTTCTTAATAGACTCCATGCACAGGACCTTCAAAAAAAAAAGGTAATTTCCACATTTAATTTTTCTTGTTGATATCCATTAACTAACCATTCTCACAGCTTCTTCTGTCTTTCTGCAAAAGTGAAAATGGAGTGTGCAAAAGTGGAAATGGGTTGATTTTTTTCCTTAGATTTATAAATTAAGTTTGAATTGCTGTACAATGGAAAAACTACACATATTTGGAAAAAATATATATTTATTCTTACAAGTATTTGATGTAAAACAATAAAGTACAAAGTAAATATGTTCACAAATTTTTGTGTTTTTAAAGTCTTACTTCTGAAAGGAACAGTTTAGATGTCTTGCGATCAGTGGGGCTGTACTTTCCTAGAAAAGAAGAGCTACTCTTGATACATCACTGTAAAAAAAGGGTAGCGCAGGGGTATGGAAGACATTTCCAGAAAATGGAAGGTACAGCTCTGTAGAAGTTAAGCTGAATAAGACAGAGACAAAATCCAGATCTGAGTTTTTCCTTCAGTCCCATCCCACCCTCAGATCGATGGTTGATCACTTTCCACAGATTATTCCATCTTCCAATTAACTTCCCCACCCCAGATATCCAGCTAATTTTTTAATTTGGCACAGAAGTTACAAAGAAACAAAATTTTAAGTACAGAATACAGTTTCATCAGATTTCAGGAACGCCTGTATTTGGCCAAGTTACTGGAGTGCATAAAGTCATTCAAATCAAGAGTCCTTGGCCTCCGCAAACTGCAACAGTTGTCCCACCAAACAGCGAGGATAAAACCCAAACTGCTTGCATTAAAAAACTACCCAGGCCCACACTAGAGTGTGTGTATGTATGTGTGTAGCTGGTTTTGTGCATGTGCATTTTTACCTGTTCCTGGTTACACCAAGCCTCTGGAAAACATAAACACTGAAAGGTAAATGTTTCTGTCAGCTGATTGTTTTAGCAGTCACATAATCCTTCCTTTGATGTCTTGGGTCAATGAAATCCTAGTACCACCGGGGCTTAGTAGAAGATATATTAAAAGAATTTCTCTGTGATCTTTCCTGCAATGGAAACAGCAGCAAAAGTTATTACTCTGTCACAATAAAGGATTATCTGTGCATTCTTGATTGACCAGTTATATGGAGTTATTTTTTTAGGTTACTAGTAGAGCATAACTGTGGTTACAAAGTTAACAAAGCTAAATTTATAACTGTATTTTTAAAAACACTGTTTCCCCTTATATTTTCTGTGATAAGCAGTCTGAGTACCCAGAAGGGAGACCTCCTTAGAGCTACCACAACAATGTTTGGAGAAGACACGAAAGAGCCAAAGTACAAGCAATTCCCCCAGTTATTAGCAGGTTATTCTGAAAATAATGCTGGAGGTCAGTTACCAGAGCAGTGCTGTGTGATGTTATACATATCCACATACCTTCTCGTCTTAAGCCAACAGTTCTCTAAACAGTACTGAGGTAGCTTTTCCACCTTAAACGTATGCTGTTTAACATCAGGACAGCATAATGAATATTAATTTGATTTTAGAGAGAAAACAGTAACAACATTTCTCAAAGGCTCTTAGAAAAGGTACATCTTTTTTTGCTCTAGGGCTCGACTCCTGTTCCTGCTGAACTGAGCCAGTATGTAAAATCAGAACTGATATCAGCTCAGTAGGCACCGGAGGACGGGTCCATCAACCGCTTGGAACAGCAGCAGCCGTAAGTGGCAGCTCCAGTCGGAAACAATCATTTCCTGCAAACGATACACAACGCTAAGCTACAACTGCACAGAAATCACGAGAGCATCCATTAAAGAAGAGCCTACAAACAAAGCTTTATAGACAATTCCAGTTTAACATCACAAACATTTATTTCCTCTGACCTTTAGAAAAGCTCAGTAAGCAAGTTACTGTAGGGCATGCCCTACTTTTGTAGTCAGACTGAGAATTTAAGGAGAACTGCTTATTTTCAGCTAAAAAAAAAAAGTCTGTGGTCTTTCCTAAGTCTCTCTGCCTGCTTGCCTCTACATACCGCATCTTGCACACAAGCACTGATTGTAAAACTGCCCGCCAAGCAGCAATGTATCTCAGCCAGCAAATGCTTTCTGCCCCGCGTAGGCTGACACTTAAGAAACGTCCTCATCTCACCTTCTCTTCAGGTGCAGAACTTAGCCACTGTGAACAAAGAGGGAAACAATCACTGTTCACCAATCAGCTAAGCTCTGCACCTCGCCAGAGAGGTCTCCGTCTGAGTACAACTAATTATCAGATGAGGTTCTTCCGGGATGCGTCTGCTCCTTTCCTCTTTGGACTTTTTGGTTAATGGATGGAGAGGATGCCACAGCGTACACGTATCAGATAGTTATGGTGATTTTCAGAGTAGCAGCTGCGGTCATGGCTATGTGGTAATCCCTGGCAATGTGATTTTAATCTTAACTCACAAATCATCATGCCAGGAACCCAAACAGCCACAACATTAAAAGAAAGCTGTGCAGTCACACAGTCACATTCCTAATGACATCTTTAGATTTTTTTTTTTTTTATAGCCCGCCATGCATTTCTAGTCTGTCTAAAAGGTCAAACAGGCAATTCTAGACTATTGCACATACATACTATGCAATATCCCTGTGCTAGGTAGATACTTACCACCAGAAGTTGTAGAATTTTTTATTTTTATTTTATTATTTAAGAAACTATAGGAAGACAGCGTCAAGTACAAAGACAGACAAATTTCATGACTGTGTTTCTGGCATCTACCAGATTATAAAACATTGAACATAACTCAAATTTTACGTACTCCCTGATAACTGGGAGTATGTAAACACATCTCTTAGCCCTACCTGTTTTAGAAGGCAACCCTCATTCCCCATAACTGCTACCCTGGCACTCTTCAGTGTCCCACACATTTCCCATAAAGTTTTCCTTGCAGACATAGTGCTTGTCTATACAGAACTTGGCTGTTCATAAACAAACTTGATTTCACGGTATCTGCTCTATTTCATATAAATAAAGTAAATGCCATGGATTCCAGTGGAACTTAGTATCAAGTACTGCTACGAGTACAGGCTTGAATGGGAGAAAATCAAGACTTTTGCTAGGTACCAATTAGAAAATGATGATTTTGCTACATTAGATACCTTACTTTTGATACCACAAATCAACTGTAAAGTTATGTGAACAGCCAAGGCAATTGGTCTGTCGGATGAGTTATATCATGAAGCAAAAATCTGAAGTATGCTGTACTGGAAGAGACGTTCATACCAATCCTAATTGGCTATGTGTTAAACATGCATGTGCAAACACTGTGAGGTTACCTCAGGCTATTCAAACAGACTGAGAAATGGAGAATATCTTTGCAAATGACACATTTATAGCCTGCAGCAATCTTTATTTTGTGAATATTTCTTGCGATTTTTCTTTTTCTATTGATTTCCCCCCATTAATTTCAAAAACAAACTAGATTATGTATGACATTAACCAGCTTCTTTATGTTAAAGCTACTCTTACCTTATAATCACTCTTCAAAAACCTGACTACACTTAATCTGCTTGAATTAATAAGTTGTTCTCACATGATTCAGATTTGGTTTCAAGTGCACAACTTCGCAATTCTGTTATGGGCTCAGATTCTTTTCAAAGATTGTGCTACCTATTAAGTCAGCACACAGCTTTGTTAAGCAGAAATGCTTCTCACACAGTTGCAGTTTTGTGCAGGGTATGCTGTAGACAGAGTTAAGAATACAGAATAGAAAACAACTGCAGGTGGAACCTGGCCTTCCCTGGCCATTCTGACTTACAGTCGCCTCTCGTACAGTCCATTACAAAGTTTACAACGTCCCTCCACGCTCTCCAGCCAGTGCCTACACATATCTAACTCACTGCTCCAGCAGCTGGGCTTAAAAAAAAAAAAAATTAAACAACATATTTAAACAAGAGTTACTTCTTGAGCTAAGCAGCCACAAGCTCTGTGGTATGCCAAATTTTACAGTGTCTAGTGAGCTCTGCATATGCTTTCTTTATGAGGCAAAATCAGGGTGTTTAATTTAAAAAAAAAAATCACCTCTTCAGAATAACATCTCTGCCACCACTTTGGCTGAGGACACATCCATTTGTTCTCGTGCTGCAGCAAAGCATTTGTGTGCAAGTTCTTGTTGTTTCGCATCTTCATTCACCATTAATTCACCATACAGATACACACCCATTGCCTGAAAAAGGAACACAACACACAGTCATCCTGTCACCAGTTAGGACTAGTTGGATGGTTTTCACTTTGTCGACCTCTAAGCACTCATTTAATTCAAAAACACCACAGAAAAGGCCTTATACTCTATAACATACCTTTCCCCCAAAATGTAGTTTTCTATAGCTCTCTGTAGCCTAAGATTGCCTATATGCTGTATTGAGTGTGTTTAAAAAAGAACATTAATATAGGAAAAGTATGTTTTGCTATGACAAGAAAATGCTTTCTCACTCCATTTTTCTTGCCACTTTTGAAGTTGAAATCTGTTTTCTTTTATCCACTACCTGAAATATTTCCAAATGCCCCTCAAGAAAACAGCTTGTCCTTCCTTCAACAGGATACACATTTTCTTTCCAACTGGGACGTTTCCACACACACTAATAAAGAGCACATCAGCTGAAACACCCTGCTCTAAAATTCCCGTCTGGTAATTCTGTAACTGGAAACCAACTGGCTGTGGCCAGGTCTGTGTTTCAGAGTCTTCTCTTTACATATGAGATACGGCTGAGCCTTCTGTAAGAAGACAGACTGTCCCTCAGCACTCGTTCTGGTCACAGCAGATAACTGAGCATCGGGGCTAAGATCTGGGCCCCTTTGATGGTAGGTAGCAAAGCACTGGCTAACTTCATGGGAGACACATTGGGGATTGCCATTTCTTTCTGTGGATACAACATTTTCATCTAATTACAGGAATTCCATAAGAGTTAAACTGCACTTATCAAAACAGGATTAAACATACGACGAAACATCAGCAGCTTAGCACATTAACTTTTCCAGTTGTACTTAATGCTTGGACAGTTGCAGGAGAGGAAGAACATGAATAGCATTGAAAAACACAATCTGTAATAAAATTACTCATGATTTCCAGGGTTGGCTGGTAAGATTAAAAATTAAGCTTCAACAAGAGGGGAAATTTATAGTTTAACAGTGACTGAAATTAAAGGAAAAAGTCCCAGAAACAGAAATCTGCCAGACTCTGTGACAGTGCCCTAACCATGTTCTCTTGCATTCAGAGGCCCAAACCCCAGATTTCCAGGATCTGCAGCTGCAGATCACACCAGGAACACTGCCTCGGAGCTGGGCTCAAGTTGCTTTCTTAAAGAATTTCAAAAAGTTGGAATCTTCTTCCAAATTGGAATTACCTTCTGTACCCAGTATTAATAATTTTCCCCCAAACCTTAACATTAAAATGCAGTAAACACACTGGGTTTTTGTAATGCTGAAAAGGATTAAATAGTCACATTTGCATTTTTCCCAGACTTTTTTTAAAAAAAAAAGTCTTTCATGATCAATAATAACATGCAATTGCTCTGATTTGAGTTGTATTCATTCCAGAACCTGGTTGTGCTATAAACTGCTTCCACTGCTGGAGTAAATGAAATGAAAGATATTGAAGATTACATGAAAAAAATGTTGCAAAAATTCTTTCCCTGCACTGCAGAAAACATTCGTCTTTATTTGGTATCATATCTGTTCTAAATACAATGCAATTCAGTATGTTTGTATGAACTTGAGGATTTTTCCCCTTTCTGCTGGTGGATATCTGCATCATTCCATATGAGTAAAATATGCACAATGTATATAACTCCTTGTTGTCATAAATAACGTTGTAGTATGCTTCTCTCTCTCTCTCTCTTTCTCTCTCTCTCTCTCTCCCCCTTTTTAAGTAAATGAAGAGCTTGCCAGGAAGTCTTGGGACTGTTTACTGGCTGAGATATAAATAGGATGTATACTACAGAGGGGGAAGAAAGAGTATAGGAGACTGCAGTAACTTTACTTTGCTGTTGTGACAAAATGTATTTGTCTGAAAGCACAAAAACCTCATAGGCTGTAAATGGCATGTTCATTGTCAACATAAAAGGCAAACGTAGGAATATCTCAATGATTTTCATACACCTTGCAACATTTTCTACTTTTTACATATTTGAAATATAGCCATCATCCTAGGCAGTGAAGGTCTTGATTTTATAGAGCTCCTAGTGAATAAAAACAAATGGAAGTGAAATTGAAAGAACAAGGCAGAGGTACAATTACAACTGTAAGTTCATAATAGCTCAGCCACAGTACAGACATTTTGTATGGCTGGCCTTTTAAGACCTTCAAAATCATCTCGTAGTGTTTTCCTAGCAGTACAGATGCCTGCATTCTCTGGATGAATATCACTGCGCTATGCTTCTCCATCTGTACATTGTCTTGAAAACTTTAGTCACTGTTCTGCACCTAACTCGTACCTACGTGGGTTAATATTCACAACTAGACTTGCCTTTGTCATCCTGCAAATTGAGCCAATGCTGAGAAGCACTTTCCTAGCACCATTGCTACCTCTGGCTTGCATAAAATGGAAGCAGAGGAAGAGAATACATCCTATTTTACCACTTACCAGAAGATTAGCATGCTTAGGTGGGGCAGAGTACACCTAGGTAGATTCCTTAAATTACACCATTTAAGGAAAGGACAAAAACTGAATACATACTCTACTTTTTAACTGTCTGTAGCAAGAAAATATATTAAAATAACTTTTTAGTTTCACATTAAGGGTCTCAAAAAGGTGTAAAAGGTGATTATTTTGAAAATGTTAATTACAACTGACCTGATCTTCTCTGAGAAATTTCTCAACATCTCCATACCCAGGCACATATTTGTGTTTAACAACAAGTTCACACCACCGATGACGAACCTTTGGGAAGAAGAAAAAAAAAATTAGAAAAAAAGAAGAAATTGTTTCTGTGTCTTTCTGGGCTTCATAACCCCATAAGACCCAAATACAAACTTCTCGTTCTAGATTAGTAAATTAATCCATATCCTGACACTGATTTGCAGGATCTTCTTATCCAATTTTTCCAGTCCAGACTTCTTTTCCTGTATGTTTGTCTAGATGTTATTTATTTTATACCATTAGAAGTAGGGAATGGGGGGGAGAGGGGGGCAGATTATCACTAGAAACACCTGAAAGAGCCACAAGATAGAATTAATCATCTCCTCTACCTAAATGTATAATCCCTGTAACAGAAAGGCTTAAATATTATTCTGTAGCAAGATTAAATTCATGCTAAAAGCATAAGAGTTAGATAAAAAAACATGGAGCGAGGAGCTTTCAGTTAAGTAGAATACAGTTTTGCCACCACAGCTTTCCAGTACTAGATTTTAAGCACGTTTCAAAGAGTTTAAAATCTGTCTATACTCAAAAAGCTAGGCTGCTCTACCAAATGCACACAGACAAAAATGGTCTTACATACCGTAATGAAAAATATGGAAATTTTAAAGCAAATCACAACTGAAAAACATTTATATTTAGGTATTGTGAGCAACATGGCTTTGAAATGCACACTTTTTTTTGTTTCCTTTAGATTTCTGACTTTGTTCTTCACCACTCCTGTGGCCTAAGTGTCATCTTACACTCCAGCAAGGCTTCCTCAGCTGTAGGCAGTGATCAGGCTGATGGGTTTTTTGATCTATTACTGGAACAGCACTGATCCTAAAGGAAAACAGTTAAGTACAATAAAACCCTCCTACCCTTCTCTCCTTCTGTTTCAGCCTTTGTTCTTACCATCTTTTGTAAGGTAGGGCACCTAATAAGAATCAGTTTTTATAATGAGTAAAATGTAAGCAGTTCTAGTATTTTTCAAAACCAAGTTCAGATTGTGTTCATATCAAGTCACTACGCATGAACCTTTTCTGAATGATAGATTTACTGACAGCATTGAGAATGGAAGCCAGAAAGGAAGAAAAAGAATTGACACTTAAATATCTTGTTGCTTTTAAAAATAAGGTATTTGGAAATACTTCCCTTTTCATCCTAGTCCTTGCCAATTTTATGCCTCAGGAAAGTTTCACAGTCTTATTTCATTAGATGATAATCCCACTGACATGATTAACAAGTGATAAATGCTCAGAGGCCCTGAAGAGTCCTTTCTGGATACCTGGTATCTCTTCCCAGCTTACCTCTTACATGACACAGTTTGAACGCAGCTTCTGAATGAAATAAAATGCTGAGAGAAGTTGTGGCCGAAGGGAGGTTGCACTCACAGCATGTAAGATACTGCACAGTTAAAGCGCAACACATAGTGGCAGATGAAAGCTCTATATGAAAGGCTTTTGCTGACTTAATAACAGCTGTTAAGACTCCCGCATCCACAAAAGCAAATAGTGTTCCAAGATTCAACTCATCGTGCCGTAGATGCCCACATTCATAATGTGGGCCTTCAAAACCCTACCCAGCTGCTGCTTTTCCCTGGAGCCACCAAACAGATCACCAGTAAATCTTCCCAGGCTATCCAGCTCTCTTATACAGCATTTCTCTTAGCACGAAGCAGCTCCACGCCTGGACCCAAACCTTAGCCAGGCTCAGAAATTAAGGCTCAAAAATTAAGCATATGCCTCTTTCATCTGCAGGCCAAGTTAACCAAGCAGAACAGAAAATATTTAAAAGATTATCTATCTTCTTTGGATACACTTAATCCTGTGCAGCACCTTCTGTCATATATTTAAGAAGAAAGAAAAATTTCCTTGTGTATTCTCATAGTGTGTACGGAACAGGCAAGGAGGAGAAAGGGACCGCGGTGCTCTGCTGTGATCGCTGCGCTTCTATGCCTCATGGCCCAGCACCTGCAGCACCTACCCCGGAGGTAAGCCATCAAGTTCAGTTTCTCTGACTGCTCAAGATCTCAAACTGCGTCTTTGGTGAGAACATTCGACAACCAGATTATAAAGTATTCTGAGATGGGGCTCTCTTCATGCCTCCTGGTGATGCTGTTTTTCTTCCCCATGTAATTATTAAAGTATTTACTGACCCTGTAGGAGAAGGTCAGAGGACCTCAGGTGCCTAAATTTCTAAGTACTTTCAATAACGACCCAGGCACCTGGCTTGCACAGTGCAAAAGTCAACTCTTCTCAAATGCTCCCTTTCATGTTTGCGGCCATAATACCCGCACGGAGAACAGAACAGAAGTTATCAGTGTAGACGCACTCATGTGCTTCTGCTTCCTGACGTACTAATGTAGTGCATGTCTGCCTTACATTTTTATCATTGGCTGATTATCTGAATTCCCACTGCTTTGCAAAACACAGAACAATTAAGCTGTATCCTTTCCTTAATTGTTCCTTCCTCCATAGGGTTCCCATTCCTGGCAATAAACCTCCTTTAAAAGACTTTGAAAGAAAAGCATTGATTTGTTGAGTGAGATTTGGGACAGCACACACTTTTCTTTCTCTCTCTTTTCTCTCCCTTTCTCAGGGTCATTAGGAACCCTGGCACATTCCCAGACCCGAAATGCTGGCGGCTTGCCAGCCGGGGCAGGATCAGCGTGTCTGCCATCCTCAGATTACACGTTTGCCTCCTGCTTCCCGAAAAGCCCCAAACGCTATCACGGCGCAACAAGCTGCAGGAGAACCCGCTGCCGCTGAAGCGCCCGTACCGCCAGCCAGCCACCCAGCCAGCGGCTTTCCGGCCACCCGTGGGGGACGCGGAGGGCCCCGAGGCTGCCCCGGAGCGGGGCGCGGCCTGCTGCTCCCCGTACGGCCTGCACAGCGCGTGGGCTGCCGCGTAACACGCCCGCCGCTGCAGCACGTGCGGTCACTTCGCGGACACCGGCACTGAAACAGAGGTGTTTTTTCCTAGTGTGGTCCAAGCCCTAGGTTCATACAACACGCGTGAGAGTTTTATTCACATCAGAGGAAGACAGAAAAAATGATTTTAGTTCCCAGCGCCTCACCCAGCGCTCAGAGCAGGAGTAAGACAGGCCCCATAGCTTTGCAGCGTAATGAATGTGTCGTGCAACCAGGCCCTTTAACAAACCAATATCAAAAGGAAATTCTGAAAGCTAAGTAGCTTGTGGTAGAACTGAGCTAACCATACCGCATCCTGTGTATGCACTTCTTGGCTTTTCCTTTCCTCCCAGAAGCAAATACTCAGCGGCGAAAATAAGAATTCACTAGTCTTCTCCAAATTCTCCCCCTGCACATCTCTCTGCGCTCTCCTGCACGGTGCAGAGAAGCACGCCGTATGTCGTTTTGGCTGGCTTCACAGGGCCGGCTAAACCCGAAAAGAGCTCGCAGCCATCCTTCCCGTTGCTGCTGGCAGAGAGCACGCACCTGTGGCGCCCGCCTGCCCTCTCGCTGGTCCGGCAGCTGCAGGGAACCGCGTGCCAAAGCTGGAAACGCTGCTGCTTTCCCTGGCCGCAGACGTCGGGCTCAGAGCAGCCCCACCGAGCCCTCCCAGGGGAAGGGGAGCGGTGGCAGGGGCCTGGTGGCACCTCCGGTCCCTACCCGCCCCCTCGGCTCTTTCCTCCTGCCCAGCTCTCACTGCTGGTGCCAGCGTTTGCGCGACCACCTCCTCGAGTTAAAACCTACTTCAAGGTTTGCGAGACAGCACGCGTCTGAGCGGTGCATTTCTGAGCCACAGCTCGGCGGCAGGAAGACACGCAGACAGCCGCTGCCTCAGGTGTGGCATCCGAAAACCCGCCAATATGTTCTCACAAATACCAGCCGCGTCAAGATCTACGTATTGGCTAGCATCTGGGTGAAATGTCTTGAAGGGCTGCTACTGTCAGATAGCAGAGAGTCCCTGTTTTAGGAGCAGTAGCTTATACAAATAACTCAAGTGGTCTCATATTATCTTTTACTGTGTATTTTTCTTGCAGTGAAATTAAAGTCTACTTTCAGAGACAGAAAACTGCTACACGAGAAGATTTCAACTGAAATAAATGCTTATATAAAATGCATTAATAATCCAGCTCCAGGACAGTCCTTTTGTTTTAACGATCTAGGCCACGATATTTCGGTAAATGCTGCTTGAGGCTGATGGAGTACTTCAGGCACCACACACATGCCTACACTTTCAAAAGAAAAGCTCCCAGTCACAAACCTGAGAAACTGTATTTTTAAACTGTTTTAAACAGGGCTTAAATCAGAGTGATAATTTTTGTTTTTCTGACCCAGGTGATGAATTACTTTGCCTAATCCGTGTTATTCTCCTGTGCCCCACACAAAGAACCAGGCACGTCAAAAACAAACACCCTCACAGAAAGCTATATACGTTGTATTGTAATGATCTAGCTTGCTAATGTTCTCAATCATATGTATGCAAGCAAAAAATAAATATTTTACTTGAAGTCTGCAAATAAGATTTAGAAAGCAAGTAATTTAAACCATGATTTTATGAGGGGGAAAGGGAGAATAAAACAGTTGTACTAAGCTTTTGGTCTGCAGAATGGGAGACTAGCTTCAGGGAAAATGAGTACATTTTGCTAATAGCTGGATCCAATTTAAAAGGCACCATGAGACAACAAACCTAAATCATAGAACAAAAGCAACATACTTAGAGATCCTAGAAAATGAGCTAATGTGGAATACATTAAGAGCTATTGTCCACCAAAATGGAACCTTTAATAAAGGTAGGAACCATACATGATCTTCATAAAACATGGGTTCAGACTATATTGAAAAAAATTATTTGAACAACTAGAACCACAAGTGTTAATTAAACAGTCTCAGATGCCAGACTCCAGTCTAATTTGGAGAAGAAAAACGCAAGGAAACTTTTTCAAATAACGACACTATCCTACTATAGATTAGTTTTAATTAACAAGAAGGAAGCTGGTATCTCCAGAGCACCAGAATGCTGCTCTGTTCCATCTGAAAGTATTTATCTCCAGCCTCTTCCTATCTACACATAAATTGGATTCAAATATTAGATCATTTTCAGACAATTAAGGAACAATGGCACATGTTAATGGGCAATATTTGGGCTAAAAAAAAAAAAAGGTGTTTTGTTTTGCTTTTTACAGTGGGCTAACATGGAAGAATTACAGTTTAAGAACTGCAAATTTTACAACCTTACTATGTCAAAATGGCTTTAATTATCTCTTTTTTCCCCTCTGCCTTTGCAACAACGAACATTTAAGAACAGCTGAAATAGTTGCTCTTTAACACATCAGCCACGCTGCATCTGTGACTTCTCATTCTATATAGTCTGCATTTCACATGAGCATTTCTATCCTCTAAAGCACAGTACACGCATGCTTTAGCATGTAAATTTGGTTTCATGAACATTTACCAAGTAAGATGATCAGGGATGCTGAATGAGCTCAGAAGGAGCAATGAAACAGCCGTGTGTGTTACAACTGTGCTGACACAGTATCAGATTGACAATCTGAAAAAATGCACTCAATAGCCAAAAACCTACTGAATGCAAGCAGAATGGATTCATCACTCTGACAAATGGTCTGGAATTGGGATTATTGTATATGCGAAGGGTTTGTCAGGAGAAGTCTGAGCACAGAAGCCATCTAACAGCTTAAATCAGCTTGTATTTTGGTCCAAAAACTCCTGGAGTCTTCATTGTGTAAGTTATTTCTCAGGCAGTGAACAGTAACGCTCCCTCTGACAATACTGCAGGGCCAAAAAAACCATGGCCAGATACAGAGCCCCAGCAGCAGGCATCTGTGATAGCAAGACCCTCATAGTGCCAAGATTCAATTAATGCCGTTTCTTACACTGTAATGCTCTCTCCCAGTGCCAAACGCTTCATTTTCCAGAGCTGTGGTCAAAACTAAGGTAACACTCCACACGTTAAGATGGCTGTTGCTAGCCTTACTCAAGCTGCTTTTCACTGCATGTGCTGGGAAGAACTGCTGTTCAGGGGGAGCAGGGCTGGCAGGACCCAAGCCTGATCAAATGCAGGGATCCCCACCACGCTCTGTGCTGGACAGTGATTGCACAGGTAGCTCTGTGATGATTACTGCCACCTTGGACAACATCCTTGTCCTCTCTGCATCCCCGAGCACAAGTACCTTAGCATGGGCAGCCCAGCAAACAGGAAACCCAAAGCTAATAATGGGCTGGCTAATCAAAATGATTTTTGTCGGGAGATACTTGCCATTTTAAGAATAACTACGTAGAGGTCTAAACACTTTAAAACCTGAAGGAATGCCAGACTAGAGTTCGGTAATATTGATAGCAATAACATATTTTCTTAGTTAATTTTGCTTGTTATGATTGCTATTTCTGCATAGACAAAGCAATTGCACAATATGAGGGGTGCTCATGATAGGGGAGAAGGACTTTAAGTTCTGCCTCTCTTTCCTCCTCTCAGCAGCACTGATGGAGGCTGCGTGTAGAGCTCATGCAGCTACTGCCTGCGTTTAGTGAGAGAGAGGAGAGGAGCTATATGATCTAGCTTTTTAAAAACAAGGTCTGCATTCTGCGCTTTGACCAACTGCAGACTGTGGGACAACCAGCAGCATTTGGAGCTGTAACTGTCCCAGGAAGCCAAGTGGTGTGTTCCCATAGCTGCTGCTCACCTTAGCTACTAACAGGCATGGGCTTGAACCTTCTCCCCTTTAAAAATCTGATTTATGGGCATGTATTTCCTTTCTATCCCTTCACCTCCCCTGCAACTGCACGCTACTGAACCATTCCGACATGATACAACCGAGTCTTACTTTTAAAAAGCACTACAGTACCTAGGCCTTGCTGAAGTGCAACCAGACCTGGTCCCCCACACTGTGAACACACAATACTGCTTCCAAATAAAATGCGTGCTTCTCCACAATCAGAGTGGAAACTTCTTCCCACACAAACATACAGAAGCCTAGCAATCACAAAACACGTTGCTCAGGAACATCCAAGCAGAGCAGAGGACATCGCTGCTGCTCTCTGTGATCAGAAAGGGACAGTGACTGGAGAGCAGCATCCCAGGACAAGGTTCAGCCCTTGGCAATGAAGTGCATGCCAAGAGCTTGTTTAAAAATAATAATAAAAAAAAGCTCTTTTTTCCCCACCTCCAGTTCACAAAAAGAGAGCTCCCAATTATAGACCAGATGCTGTTCTCCCTATGTGGGCCACATCTGCGATCAATGACATCTGTGTTTGTAGAAGTTTTCCAAAAGAAGGCAGAAAATGTGAGAGATTAAGAAACCATGTCTAATACTTCTTAAAAGGCGGCACTGGCTGTGTCTTTCTCCTGGTGTCAAAGCTCTTGTCATGAATCAGTGACTATGGCAGGACACATAACGCTGACATCCCATATGCTCCTCCGCCTGCCCCTCCCCTCTTCCATTTAGCAGAAGACGCGCATCCAACAGTAGCTGGCCTCGAGTTTTCTTCCTCCTTCTACTGTGGGCCAATAAAGTGATGATAGGACAATAATCTATTGTGGGGTTAGACAAGGAAAGGGGAAAAACAGTGCACACTAGCACCAAGTTAGTGAGACAGCTTCAGCAGCGCCTGCTGGAAGAGCACGTCCCTGCTTGCTCCTGAAGGCTTTTCCATTGCGTTTCCATTTAGGCTGCCACGATCTCCAATCTAAGGGGAGTAGCTCCTATATCGTAATGCCATGTGAGGTAAGGAAGTGTTTAACACAGCATGTGAAACCATTTAGCTTGAAAAACAAAGGTTTTTAAAAATAAGCCTTAATTAAAAACATGAATACACTACTTACACTGGAACCAAATGCTTCCCCTTGCCCCTGCCTTTTTTTAGTCTTGCACGTTCAGCAGGCTGGACCGTTAGTGAGTTTCACAGCTTGCAGCAAGATGGAGATGGCAGAAGCGATGCCATCAGCTGCCTCTTTAACAACTTCACTGGAGATGTGTGTTGATCTGTGCTTTGCTGTGGTGCTGCTTGCTTTCGGGCTGCCTTCTGGCCTGCTGCAGAACAAAGGCAGCTCTGCCCTCCCAAACCTCCCTGTGCCCACGGTGCTGGGGATGCCCTGGCAGCACGGCAGGGCTCCGCAGCTCAGCAGGTCCCACTACCTACCCACAGCACCAGCCCCGCGTGCAGTGGTGGGAAGAGCAGTGCAGTACCCTCAGGTACAGGGTACAGCTGGGGCAGGAAGGTCCTAGACCTTGGAGGAAAGGGAAGGGAAGGGAAGGGAAGGGAAGGGAAGGGAAGGGAAACCAGNGGAAAGGAAAGGAAAGGAAAGGAAAGGAAAGGAAAGGAAAGGAAAGGAAAGGAAAGGAAAGGAAAGGAAAGGAAAGGAAAGGAAAGGAAAGGAAAGGAAAGGAAAGGAAAGGAAAGGAAAGGAAAGGAAAGGAAAGGAAAGGAAAGGAAAGGAAAGGCAGGTCTCAGCCTCGGGGACCTACTCTGCAGGCATCCACCAAGGCACGCTGCAGGGACAAGCCCTATCAGCAAGGTGAGACAGGCTTGGGCACTCATGTACGTCCCATCCGACTCCTTACCCAAAACGTATCACCACAGCTGCCTCTCCATCTGATGTACAACCCCATCCAAATTCCCTCCGACACCTTACCCAAAATGCTTATTGACAATACTGGCTATAATACCTCTGGTATCACTGTAATTCTGATTTTGCATCAGCATCATCAGTGGTTCAAATACTGCCCATTACCACTGTCTCCCGAACAAGTCTGCCTAGAGTTTTTACCCATACAGCTTTTGCATATATACTTCAACACAAACTATTTATAAATGCAAATAAAAGCATGCTGGGCTTATAAAAGGAAATGCTGTAGTGGGAAAAAGCACATAAACACCCGTACATCTGAAGCTGAAATCCAGCTCTGCAGAGTTCGATGTCGAGCGCACCAACCTTCTGTTACCAATTATTACTGAA
Organism: Chauna torquata; assembly: GCA_013399475.1. Classification (NCBI taxonomy): domain Eukaryota; kingdom Metazoa; phylum Chordata; class Aves; order Anseriformes; family Anhimidae; genus Chauna; species Chauna torquata. The sequence goes on from VXAL01018379.1 coordinate 89,415, forward strand.
TCGTAACTCCTGTTCAGCAAAAGGCAAGGCTGCTTCAAGCACCAGCACAACAGTGAGCTGCCCCCTCAGCTTGCACCCCTCTGTCCTCTACTTCTACCTCCTCCCTCTCGTAACTAGAGGCAAAAAAGTGCCTTCCTTTTATCTTTGGTCTCCCACAGCGACTGTGGTCCAAACATTTGTCATTTCCAGGCAAGATGACTGTCACAGACAGGATCTGGAGCTGCATGTGGAAATGAGGCACAAATTCCAGGCAGCAAACAATGTCGCTGCCTGGCTTCTCCATGGCTTCAGCTACAGTCAGCCCATGGAGCCTGTGCTCACATCTTTCCAGTTCTGCATAGCTTAAAACTTTGGTTCCAATTTTTGAAACAACTAAATACAAGGTTTTGACTCTAAAGACAAAGACCTTTCACATCACTCACACACATCTCTCTCCCAACCCCTAGAAAAAAACTCGTAACAGAAATATACATTGATTGTATAAGCTCAGAAGAAACATACTCACTGCTTAAATGAGAACACAGATTCTACTCCGTGTTTCAGATTTTTGAATCGTTCTGTCTTCTCTTGATCCCTGCCCCCAAGAGCACAACTGCCCTTGCTGCTCAGGGCAGTGCTTGCCCCACCTGGAACACAGCAGGATGCCCCTCCGCGACTCTGCAGCCTCAGAGCTATTTAAATGGCACAGAGTTGAAAAGAGGACAGCAGAACTTTACCCGCACATTTGTAAGTCAGTGACTCAGCAGCATGGCCAGATCTGTGTGGCTAAGGTGATGACGTCAGAACCAGCTAGGGTTAGCTATTTTGAACTGCCCTGTTTCTTGCCCTATTTAGACCTCACAAGCTTATGGCATGCCATATTTTTTTTCCTGCTCTATGGTCCCATCTGGGTATAGCCAGCATCTGCAGTCAGCTTTTATATACACAGAAGTAGATGAGCTGTTTGGATGTAGGATCAAAATCAGTTCATTTTAAATACAAAGCATCTCCAGGTTTTGTTCACAGTTAAGAAAAAGTACCACCACCACCACAGAGGATGCACCACACAAGCACAAATACGTCTACAGCTTCATAATGAAACAACTGGGGAAAACTACTCCTGACAGCTAAGAGGGCGTTTTGTTTTGTTTTGTTTTGTATTTTTGTAACTACATCCTCCTTGACATCCTGGCAGCTATCGTACATATACAAACAGAGCAACCTTCTAAATTTCAGGATAAGGCCAAGTGGTTTGTATTACAGTGCTAGGATTGTATTGCCCTGCACAGAAATATTGTATAAAATTTCAAAGAAAGCAGTTGCACCCAATTCAGAACATCTTTGAGACTGATTTCAGAAGTCCAGAGGCCTTCACTGCATGATCCTCCTTTCTATAATGCAGAAAAGCAGGAGCTATCTCCTATCCCCTTCTCTGCAGATTCTTTGCATAAACAGTAGTAGCAGTAGTAATAATAAAAATTTGCTATGTGGTTCCCTCCTACCATGAAGTCTCATGAAGTTGTTGTGTTGCCAGATGAGGATGAAATTAAACGCTGAAATCACTTAGAAAAACAAGGGAGGATAAGTGAGCAGCACTGGTACCAGCACCAAGCAGGGGCTTGGAAACTCCTGCGAATGCCACCCAGCAGCAAGCGAGATCCCTTGGAAGAGGCGTGCTGCTGTTGGCTCCTGGAGGGTTCAGGATAAGGAGTGCTGACTGGTGCAAAGTTATTTTGAGAGTTCCATAAAACTTGTGCTCTGATTGTGCACTTTGGAAAGCTAATGCTGATTGAGGGATTTTCGGTTCTTCTCAAGAGGCTGGAAAAGCCCCCATACTTTGCATGTAGCATCAAAACAAACCCAAACCATGGCAATTTGAGGTTACTCTTTGATCATTCTTACAAATTCATCCCAGCACATCTGCTCAGTTATGACAGGCACACAATCCAGCGTCAGCCCCAGGGGACAAGTACCACTGCTGTTACTGGAAGCATTTTTCTTCATCCTGTTCCAATTGTTTTGGCCTCACACTGCATTTTGGGCTTCACCTTTGGAAAGCAAGTGCCATAGCCAGAAGCTCCCTTTTCGTTAGGGGGAAAAAAAAAAAATCAAAAAAAAATCCAGCTCTTGCAACATAGTCTTGTGAAAAACTACCTTTACCAATGGTAACACCAATACCCCCTGCCCAAAGAGACTTCAGACTGCACTTAGATGCAACACAGGTGAAACTGTAACAGGATGAAGATTCAAAACAATCAAGATCACAGCGGATCTTCTGACAGGCGGCTGCTGCTTTGGTCAATGCATTTCCTTTGTAGGAGATGGGGACAGTGTACTGTACTCTGACCTTATCCTGTTTACTGCTGAAAATGGGAAAGACTTCCATTGACAGTCAGATATTCTTTGCCAGGTATTTGCCAGGGGAAGTATGAAGAGAAAAGGAATGTAAAATTTAATATTTCTGTGATGATGAGCGTGAAAAGCATCAGACTTGACTATTACAGAGATTTCGCTTCGTACAAACTCTTATTTCTTCTCTCTTTCTATTCTATTTAATGAACATACTACCTCAAAAATGGTTGGGTATGAAAGCCTCATATTTGATTTATTTCAGAAACAAATCTGGCACACAGGCTGATTGTTCAATGGGGCTTTTTCTAAGTTCCTGATTCCTCAAAACTGAATTGCTAAGTGAAAATAAAACATTCTTCAATGTAATCTTACCTATCTATAGTGCCACAATAATACTCTGAATATAACGTTAAGAAAACAAAAGGCAGCTGAAATTTATTTTGCATCAGTGATAAATTTTCACTGAAGCTTTGTAGATTCTGCTAAAAACACACTCTCATGTACACCTTAAGGCATCTCCTCCTGACTTAAGTTGAAACTGAATAGTGAGGTGCATATTTAAATATGAAATAAATACGTAAACTATTTATACTTTTGCAGAAACAAGAAATTATTGCATTCACTTATCTTGTTCTTGTCCTGTAAAACGGTCACCATTTCAAGCTGTTGCCTTTTCTGTCTATTGAATGGGTGGTTCACACCGACACAGACATAGGTTAAGGGAAAGGATCACATATACACAGGTATCTCACTGTTCAGCTGCAACAACACTACCCGAAACATGCCGATATACATTGCTTTATGGCCTAGTCAAGAAAGATTGGCAAGCCTATGGAGGTATTTGCAACACTTTGCTAATTTTATTCAAAAGCTGGAGAGCTGAAGATTGCTTCTGAATCCCTGCCCAAAGCGTATCTGTCACGTAAGGACTAGCCAGGGGCTGCACCGAAAGGAAAGCTCACCAAGGGCCTTTTCTGCTAGCTAGCATGGACTGACCTTTCCTGACCATCTCCCTTTTCCCATCCAATTTTACACTACACTCTACAGGGCTTTCTTCCGTAAGGGTGCCTTCTGACAATGCTCAATGACAACCTGCAGGACAACTGAGTTGTACAGCGCGAGAACGTGCTCAGCTTAATGCAGTGACCACCCGACGGGAAGCAGCAAGACAGATACTTCATTGTAATTCACTCGTACTTCTGTGTCTGCCAGTGTTTCACGGGCTAGGAAAGATCAATGAAAAGAAGTTATTTTGTCCTAAACCCAACTCTTGCTACTTTAAGGACGCCAAGCACCTTATATGGTTTGTATTAGCATGACTGGATTTCTGTCAGTGAAATAAGATGCCACCACGTTACAGCCTTGGTCTCATAGGCAGACCTCATGCACAATGAAGTAGTTGTGTGAGAATGGCTTTAAGCCACCCACATGACTTACAATATTATGATATTTACTCATTTTACTCACATTTTCTGCAAAAACAGTTATAGCCTCTCCCCTTTTCCTCTCCCCCAAATATACCACATTATGATCCTGAATACAGGGAAAGCATTATGTAAGTGAGGAGCATTTCAGCCAATTTGCTGAGACAAGAAAAACTAACAAAGCAACTTTCCATATGCTGCGCAGGCAAGGCATTTTATAAGAAAGTGATGCCTGCAGTAGGAAAGAAAGAAAAGCTAACTCTACAGTGAAAATTCTGGGGAAATACACAGTAAGTCTTTCTGTTTCATCCCATTCTGTGTTTTCTATCACTTGGTCTTACACAATTCATCAACAAGTAAAACACACCTTCAGAAATACTGCCAAGTCCTAAATAGGACTGAAAGAGTCACATACATCCACTGCCCTTCCCCTATGGCATTAGCAACCTTTTTCCTGTCATCTTCATTACTATTCTGCAGGCTACTTACACGTCCTGTAATCTGGTGTACATGTTACAGGCTTCTCCCCAGTCAAGTGAAGATGTCAGAACACAAACAATGGAAATGTAGCAAGAAGCAGCACAGCAAGAGAAGAGGGAAGAGGGAGAAAAAAACAAGGACTCAACCACTCTTCCATGCACCTGCCACCCACGTATCTGACAAGGTCTAAGCCATGATAGGCTGAAGGCACTGAGAGGTGATAGAAAAATGCCTTTAAACTTTGAAAACTCCACTGCTCTCAAAAAGTTGTTTAAAGATATGCTCACCTCAAATAACTCAAGCCAGTGAATTTAATCTCAGGAAAACAAAATTGTGGTTTTGTGCCTTCTCAGATGTTCCAAGGTTTGAAAGTAAATGGACAATGGAATCATGACTTCTTACAAAAGTGGACTGAAAAAATGGGAAGGAGTCATAAATTTTGCAACTGTGCAGATGCCCTATCAGTCTCTTGTAGCATCCAAGACTGGAGGCAGGCCAGTATCTCACTTCCAGCTCTGGAGGCTTGCTATCACAGAAAGATCTCTTCTTGATTATGAAACAGAAATACGCTATCTAACCTCTGTTTTTTTTTTATTATTATTATTTTTAATTGAAGCATTTGGATGTGTCTTTCCTAGGAATGAGAGGCTATTGGTGACCTCCTGCTCTTCTCTGAAGCTGTAAATGTGTGGTGAGACCTCATGCGGGAGAGGTCAGTAACTATGCTGAGTTGCTGAGGAAATCCCAGGAAGAATACATCTTGGGCTTTCCTTGAAGACAGCTCAACAGGTACATTCCAGGCAAAGGCTGACTCACTCCTCTCTCCTCTCCTGGCTGGTACAAAGGGATCAGAACAAGGCAGATATCCTGCTGCAAACTCTGCTCTCATTCCCAAGGTGAGGTGTGGCCCTTACATTGGTAAGAATGGACATGCAAGTGATAACAAGCAGTTAGGAGCACCAAATACTGCTTCTGGCCGTCTTCATTCTATGAGACCAAACCACGTCACTGTGTGCAAGTGCAGACATGGCCAGGTGCGTGCAGTTTTAGGACAAGTGTGTTGAACTGTAAAGTCGAAATAAAGGCATTTCAGAAATACAGATATAAAAGCTTTAAGAAACAGGAAAGAGGACATTCCATGCAGTACTTGTGTAGGACAAAAAGACACTCCCAGAAATGAGTTCTCTTGCAGCATTTGTGAAATCCAAGGACAGGGCATATAATCAGTGAGCTACACAGGACTCTGGATGAGAGAACTGTAAAATAACTCAAAGGCAAAACAAGCCCAATGCACAGGTATGCTATTTCTCATCAACCAGGCTCAATGCAGCTTCTCCCCAGTACTTTCCCAGTGCTAGCTTCCGCATGGTGTTCCAGCACCCAAGTGTTACAGGAGAGAAGTGTTTGCACAGAACATCCCCCTCCTTTAACAACAGGCAGAGGGAGGGGCATGGTTCTTCACTAATTGCACCCAAAGGGGTATCCCACCAGGCAATGTCCTCTCTACTCCTCCCAACACACTCATCCAACAAGGTGATATTATTCAAACACTTGATTTTTTTTCTTAACAGTACTAACAAGCCTGGAACACTCTTGCTATTGCAACAGTAATCAGCACTACATATAAATACTATTCTTTATATCCCCTCTGATGCTGTAAGAAGATCTTTAGCTATCTATAGTACATACAGGAAAAACCTTCCAACTCCCAGGGGTGCAGACAATATTTTACATGCAATTTTCATGCCAAAACTTTGTTTAAAATACAAAATAACATACTTCTTTGTATACTGCTCTCACATATTACTGGCCATATCATTGCTAATGTGAATGTAAACATCACTTGTCAAAAATAAGAAAACTAGTAGTTCTTATTTCTTAACTTTCTGTTACTGTATGGAACACAACTGACAACCTTACTTACAAAAATTCCTAAATAAAATCTCTGACATGGAGGGTTTTTGCTTTTTCTATTAGCCTGCCAGCAATTTTTTATGCCTGTATTTTTAATGATCCATTTCTGACGTCCAGGTACTAGGAAGGTTTGAACTCCAGTAACACAACAGGACCACTATAACTGATTAATGTCTTCACAAACTAAATGTAGACAACAGCAGCTCAGCTAGAAGCTTGGACTGCAGTTCTTTGTCCCTGGGCTATTACAAGGAAACCCCTCTGTGCCCATACTGCAGTCAGAGGCATGAACAGTCCTTCCCTTAGGTATGTGAGGGTGTGTAAACTAACATTCCCTTTAAAGGACTGTAGGTGTCTGTGATCTGATGACTGGTAAAATGCCAACGGTAATGTTATCTTAGTTGTACTTCTGAAGATCTGCTAAGCCCTTGCGTTCACCTTGTAAAATGAAATTGAGATTATGCTCCTTTCATTGAGGCCATAATTTT
>VXAL01018379.1:101484-126647 GCA_013399475.1 Chauna torquata
GCTATTGTTTCAGATAACAGAATCCAAATGAAGCCAACAAAAGCAAAGCAGCAAAGCAACAGACGTGTCCTTAATTTACCTCTGCCTAGCGCTGTGTTACGGGTGAAGAGTTTTCGGCATTACAGCTTAAACTCTTACTGGTCTAAATGTGAGACTGCAGAGCAAAATAACCTGGGACCATGGTTTCAGTTATTTTCCCACGTCCTAGGTGCCAGAGATGAGACTTTACACACTAGTTTCCAGCCCATGGTTTAACTAAAGTCCAAGTTAAGAGCTAGCAAACACGGGCAGAGAGGGTGGGGGCACTAGCAGGAGAAATGCTGTCAGACCTGTAACTAAAGTGGCACTAGTGGGCGCAGCTATTACATTTTGTTCTCCTGTTTACTTCCAACAAAAAATAAAAGGAGGAACATATTTTCTTTCATTTTTTCCCCTTTCCTTTTAATAAAAAAAGACTCTGCATAAGAGAAAATGTATCCTAAGGAAAGAGGCAGAAAGCTCAGTCAAAGTATCAGGGCGCAGACTACTACAAAATTCCTCTTGGGGTTTAGAACTCTTCTTTCTCCCAAATAAAGCAATAAGAATAACCCTATCTTCAAAGCAGATTTGCAAGGGTTATAAATAACTTCATAAAATTACACTCAAAGTTTTATTAATACAAAAAACGCTCCATTATTTTTCATCTTCCTCACCGCTGTTCTTATGTGTCCCATCCACCTGTTACTTCTCATCTTTCACGCTATAAAAATTGTTTGGGGGTGCATGCTGTCAATTTTCCATTTGTTTGTCCTATGCTTGATACAAAGAGGTCCTTGCTGTTACGTGCTACCAAAACATAAATGCTGGAGAAAACAGAAGCTAATTTGTTTTAGGTATTGTGAAGCCATTTTCATTTATGACAATTCATATTCTGTGAATGCATCTTGAATATCTAACATACATAAAAATCATGCAACACAGCTACAGCAAAATACAGCAGGACTAACTTCACTGTGTCAATTTCTCTCTCCGTGACGAAAACATTCCAAAAGCAACCATAACACCCCGAACACAAAATTTCAGTCTTCTTGTTTTAAAAAAAAAAAACTAAAAAAACATTTTCTCTGAGCTGCACAGGAATATGCTCAATCAAAAAGCTCAGATATATGTGATTATTAAAGTAGATCACTTCTACCAGGAAATGTGGCAAAAATTAAGAAATAGTATTCATGATGACTATGACTGCTGCAATACCATCTGTTTACACTGTAAAGTAGATAGCTCTAGTCCCAACCTACGCCTGGCGCATGGAAATAATATTACTTTCCCAGGGTTTCCCCTCCCCCAGCTGTGAGCACTGACACTACAAAGAGGGAATAAATTAATGTGTTGTGATCAAGCACACCAGAGGTTTTCTGTCATGTCCCATGTAATTAAACATCGTCCCCACTATAAAGCTGTATCCCAACACTGCATACTTTACCTTGCCCCTAAACCTCTCCTGCAACTAGTCAGCCTTCTGAAGGAGTTCACTTTGTCTTTCCACTAAATAATTGTCTGTCCCCTGCTTCCCTTGAGTTACCTGATGTGGTGGTTTTAAAGTTTGAATAATCAGGCTCTTACCTCTAAAACAAACTGAAAATGATATGGAGTATCAAAACTAGTATTTGCAAAAGGCAAGATGAAAGAATTAATATAAATGTTGTCAAATTGAAAATATAACTCAGACTATTATCGAAGCAGCTTTCTGGGGCTCAGATTCAATGTATACTAAATATCCAGGAACTAAGAAAAAGCACACTTTGTATTTTATTCATATTGGCATACAAGACACTTAAACCATTACGTTTTTTTTAAAGAATATCTCAAGGCAGTTTTGAAAGAGTTTCTACAAAAAATCTTGCAACGAAGCTGTGAGTTTTCTGAATCCTACCCCTAACCTGTAAAAAGCACAATGAAAACAAATCTTGTCTCTTCAAAGACCTGGTACTGCAGCCACAGAGGTCATCAACCTCACGTCCCAGAAGACCACCCACACGAAGGAGCGTATTTATCAATTCTACATTAACAAATGCAATAAATGCCAGATTCACCCTTTATACTAGAAAAATGCCAGTGAAACGTTTGACTACTGACCTTTCACAGCCATGAAATGTGACACAGATATATCTACATGAGCATCCACAGCACCAGCGCTTGCACAGCACCCCTTAGCCAGGACACAAATCACTAAAGTAGTACAGCTGGTATGCTGAATATCCCATTTGCTCCAGCCTGCACTTGAATGAAGTCATTGAAAGCCTCCTTGGAGGGGAAATGTGCCTGGGACTAATGCAGCAACCAATTGACAGTGGCGTGATTTCTATTATTACTCCATTATCACACTGGGATCTGTGCCTAAATGAGCATACTTCCTCCCTGATGCCATTTCCTTTTATCCTGGCTCTAGTCTAAAAGCGGATCAATGGGAGTAATATATATGATGTCACTTCAATTTACAGCTACTGCCTCCCCCTCTCACATGCACAGATAGATCAATTCTTCCCAAAAATGGTTAAGAAATGCATGGGGAGACTCTTCTCCCAGAAAAGGGTTCTCTACTATATTTGTCTGTGTAACCACAGCAAGGAACTGTTTATACGGAGTAAAAACAAGGGTGAAAGTTAAAAAAAAAAAAAAAGTCACTACTGTACACTGGAAAATGCTGGCTGCAATACAACATAAACAAGGCTGAAAGCAGAATTAATGCAATTTGACCTTTGAAAATTATACAGAAAAGTTTCTAGTTTCTAAGACACAATAGATTTAAGGAGTATTTATCTGGGAGAAGGTAGTCCCCCCAAAACATGAGATGTCTTTTCATTTTCATTTTTACAAAATTTTCCAAGGTCAAGCTGAATTCCTTCCCACCCCTCTCTTAAGAAAGAAAGGGAGAAACCCCATCCCAGTGTTCAATAGTGAATGGCTCCCTTCAGACAGAATTTCCTCATTAATGGTAGATAAGAAAGCACTGCTCCTAGTCCAGCAGACAGGATTTATAGGGCCAGGCCATCTCTGCACCCATAGTCTGAACCGATCAAACAAATCCCCAAACGAATCTCGCTTTATAAACTTCCCACATAGACAATTTGCCTTGAGGGCTGTTTTCTTCAGGCTGCAATTAAACAAAAAACCTTTGTAAAAGAAATCTCCCTTTCCTTAAAACATCCAGAAAATTGTTAGCTTAGAAATTCAAGAAAACACTATCTACTCAACAACACTTTTAGACAGACTTTGTCATTGTTTACCTCAAATGATATTCTTAAAACACTGTTTTCATCTGCACGATGACTTCTTTTATATGAAAACAAGGCTTCCCCCGTCCTCTCCTTCCCCTCCACAGGCTAAAATGTACTCTTATCAAGTAACATAAGAATTCAGTAAAAACGTCCACACTAACAGCTGTTAACTAGCAAAGTGTGATACACTGTACTTAAGAGATTCTAAGTCTGAAAGAACTCGTCTGCAGTTTGATTAATACACAGAAGAAAAGTAATCTGCAGCTGACAAAAAAATGCTTTGAACTGGTTCACAAAATAAAACCCATCTATTTCAGAGGCTGACAAATTTCAGAAGTGCATAGTGAAGTAGACTGTTCTGCTTAACTTTATTTAGGTCAGTTTGTTTACGACTTCCCTCTTGCTGAAAAATCAGCTCCCCTTCGAACATTTATGAAAGATAACTAGACTTCATTAAATTTAAAAGCAAAAAAAATATCTGTCTGTAACACCTTATCTTCTACCTCAGAACCACAGTTCGCTGAAACGTGTTCCGACTGTGTGCAAGTCTTCTCAGTCTCTGCCCAGAGTACTCTTACCATGCTTGGCGAATCACTTTTCAACTATTTTAAAACCAAAAAGACTAAACATGAATTTTAGTGGTTTGTTTTTTTTTTTTTTAAAACCATGGAATAGAAATTCCTATGAAGTTTGCTTCAAAAATACTGATTCTGGGACATTTAGGAGGCCTGATATCATCTGCTTCATGATAGTGGGACATAAAAATGATACTGAGAACTATTTCTTTAATAAACAACTGCACGTATATTTAGTTTCCCAGTTATTTTCCTCTTTGTAACATCAAAATCAAGGATTTCTTATTTTTGGAAGCAGATAATCTCTGTCACAAATAATTTTAAGTCCACTACCTACTCAAATGTACAGCTTTGATTCATTCTAGCCATGCATTGTGAAACCATTGCTGGATGAAGGACACAAATCCCAAAGAACAGCACAAACTTACGTATGCACACATATTCCCTTTCAAAGGCAAGGACAAAAATAGTAGTAATCAGAGCGCAACTGTCAATATGCATGCAATAAATGTTATCCCACATGACAGCTACAATTTAAGGCAGGCTTCTAGAGGATTCAAAAAGAAGATTTTGTGCACGTTTGATTTTCAGTATGACTTCAACTGATATATGTAACTCTAACATGTTCAAAAGCAAGAGAACTTGGGAACGTTATTCTAAGCAATGCATTCAGCATTTTTGAAAGAGGAGTTGATAGCAAAGCACTTTACAAATGTGGCTGTTTCTTTAAAACACCCTTCTCAAAAATCTGTCCTAAATTAGCATTCACTTATCAAGTAATGTTTGGATAACCAATGCTGTACCTCCCTAAATGTTATGGATATCCAATTCAAAAAGGCTCTTGGGACCCCTTACCTGCTTAAATTTTGTCATATTCATACATATTTTTTTGTCCTGTGACATTTAAAATGAGATTTTGACATTGTACAACCTATTGCACATACCTCACTGTGCTATTCCCACCAAACCATTTGGTACTTATGCATCAAACCTAACATTTGATTTAATAAACAATGAAAAATATTGGTAAAGAAGCATTAAAGCCAAAGCAGACAAGGAAACTGTGCTCATATGTTACAATAGTCTGAGATGAGAATGCAAGGATTTCGTTTTATCAATAGTTTAAGCTGACTTTCAACACAGGAATCAGAAACATAAATGAATGTTTTAAACTGTTTCATGTTCTGTGTCTGATGTTCTGGCTACACGTTACCAGCAGTGTTTTTAAAAGGCCAGCCATTGCTATGAGTCCATAAACTATTTTTTTTTTTATTCAGCTAAAGCACAAAATATTTTCCCATAATTTACTTAATGGAGAGAAGATCCACTTATGAAGAAATTCAGCATCTGCAATCTAATATAAATGCACTGAAATGTCAAAAATGATTAAACCTTTATGATCTAACATAGTGCTGAGCCAGCAAAATGAAAGCCAGGTGGCTTCCACTACAGGTTCAGTCAGGTTACACAGTGCTTTTCCTCAACCCTAGTTTTCTCAAAGCAATGTTTCACCATAACTTTACCCTTGAGCATAATAATTCCCTTTTAAGCCATAATAGGCTGTGCATTGTCTATTCTATGCAGATTATCATCTCTGCCACTCACTACCTTGCTTTCAGCACATGCTGCTCCTGGCTGCAGATGAACTGGCCACAGCAAAAGAAAAGTTGACATAAGAAGTCAGATTCCAGGTCTGAAATCATACTCCATGGGACCACAACTTTCACAAGCTGTGAGCAGACAGCGTAGCTCTGACACAAACTGAAGTTGAAGCTGGCAACAGTAAGATCTTCAGCTACCTCTTGACCTCAGAAGACTCCAGTGCCCAGCACCTGATGAGGTGATCAGAACGTCAGCCCCACGGTTATGTGCTCTCAGACCATGTGAAAGCAGCTGGTGCTAAGACTGCCTTCTCATCAACCAGCAAACCCAACAGAGGCAGTTCACGTTCAGGAAACACTTCATCTAACTACAGAAAACAAAGCCAAAGAGAACTCTGATTTTATTTTCCAGATGTTCAGACTACTACAAATTAGAGTATTCACACAGAGGACCAAGAAGTCTTAGTCAGCAATTCGTAGAAAGATGTCATATATGCATTGTAGCAGATGCCAATGCGGGAGAATTTGCCTCCTTATGAATAAGTCCACGTTCTATGTCAGCCGCTCCTAGCTACACAGCTGATGCTGAGATCAAAGGCAGTATAAAGCATCTCTCCTTGAATGACCATCACCTAGATCCTCTGAGAACAAACAGACCGGTGAGTGCCCACTCATACGCACAGAAAAAAAAAAGGTCGCAAACTACAACAGACACCAAAAACAGACAGTCTGTTGAATGAAAAGTTAGGAGCACCATTATCACAATATGCTAACCACAACCATCAGCGAGAGAAACCTCAAACAGATTTCCTTTATTTTTCATCTGTTTGTGCTAACCCTCTGTATGTACTAGAGGAAGAAAGAGGGACAAAAACCCTAACAAAGAGTGCCAAACAAAATCAACTAATTTTTCTAAGCTTTGCTCAAGATGCAAATTACTGTCTGAGTAACCTCAGCACCTGGCACTTAAAGTGCCAAATTCTATCCCTAGAAACTACTCTGAGCCAGTTAAGCTACTTCTTCAATGCAGTATGCTTGCAACAGAACTGAACAAGGGCTAGCTTCAAGAAGTATCTTTTTTTCCTTTGAGAAATTGGCACATATATGGAAATTTCTGGAACAGAATTTGTTCTACCTATGCCTAGCATGCAGGACCCAGTCAATGACCAGAATTCACCTAGGACTGTGATCTTCAGGGATCACAGGCATTCACTAGGAGTTTCCAGACTCTTACAGTGTTGTCAGGTCTTGAGGAGACCAAGACTTGTTAACCTGAACATGTTCCTTCCTGATGAATCAAGCACAAAGGTACTGTATCTACCACAATCTGCTAGCACCATTCAGAGAACGAACCTGCAGAAGAGAAGTGAATACACTTTCTTCCTTCTCTAACCTTTCATAGGTCTGGCTGCTGCTGAAGAAAATCATACCAATTCCACTTAACTCCTGGCTGTAGGATATGAGACTCCTTCACCAGGGAGGGCTGTCTGAGGTTCATCACGAAGCACTAATAATGTCACAAGCCTTCCTGGAGGAAAGTACGAAAGTACAGATGGCAAACTGCACTTTCATCACTTGACCCTTTACTCCTAGAACTCACAAGAACGAACTCTTTTCTAACCTTTTTTATTTCAGAGCAACAGGTGATGAGTGGTTTCACGCACAATTATGTCAGTTGTCTTTTAACATTCACAGATCATCTGCATTTCCAGACCTCAGCAAGCAATATTTTCTTCCGACCTGAAATCTGGTGCTGATGCATTCTGCATCCAACACAGCCTACGCATCCTCATAATAGTTTTTCCAACACATCATGTCCCTGTGTTATTTTTCTTTTATTTGCTAACCAACCAGATTAGTGGACTTAAGCTTCAGAAATGCCCACATGCCTCTGAACAAGCTTTAATTACAGAAGACCTTGCAATCGATGTAACTGGAACAGGTGAGATCTAAACCTAAGTCTACACAGGTGATGTTGGACACTTCTAAGAGCCATGTGCAGAGTTTGAAGTCATTAAACAGTCTCCTTTGACCAAAGATGGAGAGATACTGACCCACCACCACTCCTCTTGGATTCTTTTTTTAACCAAGCTCTCACAATGGCTTAAAATCTCCAGTTGTCTGGGAGAATTTGTTCATCATAGCTGGAAGTGATCAAGTTCCGTAACCGCTGCCGCTTCTTATCCCAGTTACCTCAGCGTCTCAAAAATAAGCCTTCGGCACTTCAGCAAATAACTGGACATGAACACTGCGTCACGTCTCTGCAGCAGCACCAGGTTACCACATGCCCATCATACTGGTCTCCTAGTTTCTACACTGTTTCCCCCAGAATTCCTCTCACCCAGCCAACGGCAGCCTCTGCCCATGATCTCGAGGAGACCACTTCTGACTGACGACCACGAATCACAGGCAACAGCTGCCATTCCACAACTCTTCATGCAAAACGTACAGGCTTCTGGAAGGGGAGACAGAGCTTTTTAGTGGGTTGATCTAGAACTGCACTGTGAACTACGCGCTGGTCACAAACACCACCACCCACCTCCCACTCCAGACGCATAGCAAGCTTTTCAGTTTCGCCTCCTCTAGTACAAATACATAGCAGCATATACTTAAAGCAAAAACAAAAACGTAACCCTTTCTCCCTCCCAATAAACCCTTTCTGAAGCAAAACACTCTACTGCACACAGCTCTCTCCAGGGGGAGAGGATGAGACAATAAACACCACATGACAGATGTTAGTTCATTGCTTAATGCACTTGTGGAAGCTACTCAGATCCTACGGCAATGAGTGTGGTATGGAACAGAACAAGCATATCCCATTACTTTTTATTCTTGATTTGAAAAATATGGATGAGATTTTATTTAAAACTGTTGCGAAAGACAATTACCATTAGGGGGAAAAAAAAAAGAAAAGGCCTTTAAAAGATCTGAGGACAAGTGGATGAGTGTTGCATGACATCCTTATTATGCCCAGTGCTATTTAAAAAGACGCTATAGTTATTAACGAGGATCCAGCTGCCAGATTTTCTGTTTCAAAATCCTATATAGGAACATTAAAACTAACTATAAAAAAACAAATCCAAGCTGAAACTTGCTGGACATGAACCTCTCCAAATTGCAATCTGACTTACATATTGTTAGCTTGAAGGAATGCAAGAAACTGAGTGGCCTGAGATAGGATTTGCTTAACATTAGTTGAGCACTAAAAAATTAGTATGTATAGGAGCAGGATTTCTTAAAAAAATACAAAATAAAAAAGAAAAAGCAGAAACAAACAAACAAACAAAACCACACTCTAATAGTTAGTTGAAATACTAATGTTTTCAGAAGTAATTACCAGATAAAATGTGATAAGAGAAAAGTTAAAAGTATTAAATTCAGCTCACATTTCTCAGATGAGACTTTCTGCAATGCCAGGGACGGTACGTGAATTATTAAAAGGCAGCAGGAGTTATTTTGTCATGTATACTGACCAGTACTTCCACATATAGGTACAACATTGCTAATTACTTTTAGATCCAGATAATGGATTTCTTTCTTGACTTATCACTGCAGCTTCATG
Source organism: Chauna torquata (assembly GCA_013399475.1). Taxonomy (NCBI): domain Eukaryota; kingdom Metazoa; phylum Chordata; class Aves; order Anseriformes; family Anhimidae; genus Chauna; species Chauna torquata. The sequence continues at coordinate 110,480 of VXAL01018379.1, forward strand.
TGAGAACAACTCTAGTCAATTTAACAGAATTATATCAAAGCACTACCCTCTTAAGAGCTCTCTTGAAAAACAAACCAACAAAAATTTGTACTTTCTTATGATTATAGAAACCTGTGCTGGTTTTATGACAATGCAAGTAACAGAAAAGTACTTCAAAAAGGAAAAGTATATTAGAACATACTAAGCAACTACAAAGCTGATGAAGGGGAATGAAAAAAAATGAAGACATTTAAGCACCAACTCCCTTATAAATTCACCCTCACAGCTGGGGTAAAATTAGAGGCCTAAAATACATTAATTTCCTTATAAAACAGGGATAAATATAATTTATTATGCTTATTTGTAATATTGGTATATGTACATAAGCATACAAAGATATTCTCACACAGTAACTCAAGGGAAAGTTCTAATAACTCTCCAAGTCCCTCTTTTTTAATAAAAAGTTCCATTTAAAAAAAAAAAAAGTATATTTATTTATCTGTCAGGGGATTCAATGAGCTGCTTAAATGCCCTTAATTTCATAATCCCCCTCCACTGGGAGTATGTGTCATGTTCCAGAGTACCTGGAATCATTCAACATATTTATGTAAAATCCACGTCCTTGCAGCTTCATTTCCACATGCAGGCATATGGACAAGTCTTCCTGCTGAAATGGAGGGGGGTTCTAGGTTCTCCATTTTCAAACAGACTGTATACTTTCTCCAATATTTTCCATCAATCATTTACTACACTCTTCAGTTTTAAAGATATTTTAAAATTGCTAGTTCTTTACAAATGAGTGGGGAAGCAAAGGGTAAAACAGCGGTTGCAGAAAACAGGACCAAAAAACCCCTCTCCGAAGTTATTTATCTTTATTCCATGAATGTGCAGATAAATGATTCAATTTACTGCTGTCCATTTCCATACTATTTTGCATGCCACAAAACTATCTAGCAGGTGCAAAGCACAGGGCACCCCATGTCCCACTGCTGACCTGTGCACTTCTGGATCCCCTTTCGGACAGCTTCTGCTTTGCACAGCTTGGGCTATTTTGCATGGATGTGGACAAACTGCTTTTGGGCCTGACTTCCTGGCAAGCAGGTATCCAGCAAATCTCTGCAATCAGTCGCAGGGCAACCTACTCTCTACAGAACAGCATTTAGTTATTTGTGTAGTGGCAAGGCTGCACGCTATTTAACTTCTCTCCCTTCGGGAAAGGAGGGAGAGGGAAAAAATACTGATCTCAAGGAAGGATATGAGGAAAATTCGCTGACCTGTGGCATCATTCCATACCCCTATAGGAAGAAAAGCTCCCATTAATTTCAGTGGAATATTTACTTGTATAGGGAGTGCAAGACTGGCACTTAATCACTGAAATGGCATAAAAACGTGAAAACGGTCAAAATAAACAGACAATGCCAAGGAGCAGTGGGTTGCGAGTGCAGTGGTTGAGCATTATTTATAAACTACTGGCTGGATAACCACTAAGTTAAGAACAGTGCTTCAACAGTAATTCATAATCTTAACTACAATTGGAAAGAGTTGACTGAACAGTAGGCTTCAGCGAGAACCTAAAACGCTGTGCACAGTGATAGAACGAAGTTATTTGTTTAAACAATGTAATCCCACATTCAATTTAAGAAGTTGCTTGGTAACATGTTCATTTAAACCTAATTTAAGTTAAGTAATGAACATTTCTGAACACTGAAATGCAACCTAATCCACATTACAAACAAATTATCTGCTTAGTACAGATCTCGCTGTTAAGAAGCAAAGGCAAGTGCCCACTCCATCAGCTCTTTCATCTAGAGAAACCAATCTTTTTAAGTCTCTTTTCAGATACATATCTGCTGCTGTGGCTGAAACAGACCTTATGTTTCCCTCATAAACTTCAGTTCTCAGGTGTTCATAACTTAACTATAAAAATTACCTCCAGCAAAAAACTTGGCATTAATGTTTTCAGCCTATAAGAGATTTAAAAAAGATGACTTTCACTATTAATATTCCAAATAAGATGTCCAAGACTTTTATGGATTTAAGACAAGTGTCTATAACTAAACTCCTACTTTCTTTTCTAAAAAATTTAACAATTGATCGATTAACATGATTAGTCTAATTGCTTTTGCGAGTCTATAAGTTAGGACAGCTATGGCAACAAACAACAAATAGCTATGGCTACTTTAAGGAGTACATGTTTTCCACTGGCAGATTTAACCCTTTATAGCTCCATCTTAAATAACAGAAAAATATTCCCCCAAAGATAGTACTTCTTTTGTTTCTTTTAAACTAGGCAGTAGAGACTTAGGTTTCTTTCCTCCATGTTTAAAAGCAATCCCCTGAATGTCTCTCTCACAACCCCAGCCACCTCATCACCTACCCCAGCAAAACCCCAAGACAACGGCAGTTTATGGGCACAGCCCTGCAAACACTTATGTGTAATTAACTTTGCGTGCATGAGTACCTCCATTGAAATGAACAGCAGCAAACACGTGCGCAGAAGTTTGCAGGATCGAGCCCTCTTAAATGTCACTTTTGAAAGGTCATTACAGGCTTTAACAAATGAATAGCAACGTCACGCTTTAAAATTTTGCAGGAGCAATACGTTTGCTTATTTAAAAAAAAAAGGGCTCAGAACATTAGGACTCTATTATATTACACAGATTCAGAGAATAGTTTCTAGTAAGTACTGTTTACTGTCTGTAGAATCTAATGAACTCTTTCATTTTCAAAAAACTTTCACCGGACCAGTCAGTTCTCTGAACTGAAATAAACACAACATATTCCTGGAAGTTTAATACTCCTTATTACCACCACCACCACCCCTCCATTTTTAAACACGAACGTCTTAGCTACAACAATATGCCAGGTTTTAAAGCTGTTTCTGTGCACCACAGAGTTCAGCCTAGGCAGCTGCCACAGCACCAACTTTCAGATGTATTCATACCCACAAGTCTTAGAAAGCTGGGAACCAAAAGCACCCCACACCTCTGGAAATTAAGGACATCATGATCATAATGCACACATTACAATGGTCCAAGCAAAGCAGGCACTACACACTGAGATCTCCTGTTTCTCTTCTCTTTTTCTGGCAATCTCATAGTTGTTTCGCCATAGACTCTTAGGAGGGTGAAACCCTGCACGCAATCAGCTCAGCTACGAATCAGTCTATCTATCTTCATTTTGCCAATTACCTTTGTCTAAATTCCCAGGAAGCTGAAGGATCACTTAAAAGAAGGAAAAACATGTTACACTTAGCCTTAGAACTCACCATAAAAAAATTAACCTTGAAAAAACATCTGAACAGACATAGGAAGCTGATTACATGGGTTTTTTTTTTTTTTTTTGTAAACTATTCCTAAAGAAGTTGGCTGCATCCCATATACCTCTAAAGTGACGGAATAGATATTAACTGTGCTGCAAACTCCCAGTCTGGCACTGGCAGGTAAAACAGTCTCAGCTGTGTATTACTGTTTTAGTATTATGATCAAATTCTGTAACAGACAGCGATATCCTTACATAAACACCACTAAAACAAGTGATTCATGATAAATCTAAGTTCTTAACCACTACTAATTGCAAATGGGCAATAGAGTTAAGAAGGTGATATGAAAGGAGGTTCACCAATATTCAAATCAAGTGCCACAACCAGCAATATCTGAATTACTCCAAGAATTGTTAAGGCACATAACAAAAGAAATGCGGTGCTATTTTGAAAAGGCTGAATGACAAGGTTATACTTACAGAAAATGCAATTTCAGTTCCAATCAGTTGGCCAGAACACAAAGTCCTTTAACCTGATTATACCTTTACTGTGGTGCCTCTATAATATTTGTCTTCTCTTCAGACTAAATATACAAGCTCTTCTTCTTAATCTAAATCCAATCACAAACCAGTCTTGGACATGCTCCACCCTTGCAATTACATATTGCTCTTGGTGATCATATTCCACCTCTTTCTTTCCCTCCTCCTTTTCCATACTGTATCCTTTTTTATTCAATGCCTTTCTGGGAGCATTATCTCTCATCTAATAATCATGTTAATTAGAAATTTTAATTTTGGCATTTAAACAACATGAAACCAGTTTTGACAAATCTTACAATTCCAGCAGCAATAACAACATAAAAGTAAAGCCCTTTTTCATCTGCCCCCAAATGTATATGAATTTCTGAAAGATAAAAGCAGAACAAGAAATGTTATCCCACCGCCTTCTGTAACAAGATGAGAGCGTCCACTCACGTGAATAAGAGCTCTATTAATCTCAAGTGCCAGTGCACTGACTTCAAGGAAATATACGAAACAAACATAGCCTTTTGCTTTAATAGCTGAAACACCATAGGGGTTTGCCAAGGGCAGCACTTATTTCTTAATCTTCACAATAACAGCACCTTATTTTATATGCAATTTTAATGCAAATAAAAGTAATAAAAGGAAAGAGTAACAGTCTATTGCAACTGTAGTTCATGCTTATCAGGAATACTATATAATTAGCATGCTTACAGTAAAATCATAAGTGCTGGTCTGTATGATTTCACAACACCAATCTCAGCTTACAGGGACTCTGCCTGCAGTAAACAAATAAAGTAATGGTATTCAACCAGGTCTGTGTCATTAACATAGCCAGTGTACATAAGCTGCCTTTCCATTAAGTACTGCCCTTCTATACTAACCTTCACGGTCAAAAAATAGTCTGCCCAAATGTCTTCACAATGCTAATTGGTTTTGAATGTATCTGCATAGAGTGAAGTAATATGGATCCATACCTTTTTGAAATGTGTCTCAAGAGAAAGAACAGGAAAGTGATTACAAAGACTTGCTGCAATATAATAGCACGCATATTTTTCACAATGCTGCCTGAATTCTATAGAGTAGAGAGGACTGGTTTTCTCTGGAAAACGTGTTTTCCCTTTTTTCAGTCCCCATGGGATCCTTGGCTGTACAATTTGAACTGAGCTCCCCAGGATAGATTCAAAAAGTAAAGCAGGAAAAAAAAAGACAAAAACCAAACAGTCATGAGAGGCTTTCTCAGCATTTGCATGGCTAAATTTATATCACCAAGGTAATTACAGCTTATTGGTCTGAATCCTGAACACTACTGACTTATGCTTAGCAACCCTGCAAAGAACAACATTTGCTGCATACCATACAGAAACCAAATTAAGGACCTCACAACATAACAACATACACAATGCCCCCTTCCGCCTTTTTTTTTTTTTTCCCCTCCTTAAATTCAGGTTTCCAATTCCACCGGTTACTGCTCTCTGTATAGGCCAGTGGTACTTTGATGATGCAGATATGCACCATATATCATAGCATGGTTTTAAATTGCAGGGGCAAACAGCAAGAGGGATTAGTTTAATCTAGATTTTGGATTTGTAAAATTGCAAAAGACAGAATGGAAAGCTGTCAAATCTGGCTGCTGAGACCTCAAAATCATGGGAAAACCCGCTGCTGGCTTTTAGCCAATTATTTCTTGAGTGCCTCTCCCCCTTTCCACTTATACCTGCTACCGTTTAGAGCAGTAAATCAAATATTTCTATTTTTTAAAAACAGGTCACAAGTTAACAGAAAAATGTGAGCTCTATTACAGAAGCATCCTTCTTTGTCTTTTTTACTTATATACCTTTTTTTTCCCCCCAATTCTCTGTCACTGGATTTTCCGTTATTTTTGGAATGTTTACTTAATGTTTGACATCCTACTGTTTCCTCTGAACAGTCAGTTTCTCCATTTTTTTTTTCTTTTTAAATTACTCACACAGCAACAGGGGAGAGAAAAAAAAATATTTTAAAACCCTCCACAGGAAACTGGATTATAAAACCACAAAAACTAACACAGTGACAAAGTAGGGGGAGACCTTACATGTTTTTAACTAGCATTTTGAAGCTGTCTAGATTTCAAGTCAAGAGTTGAAAAAACAAAAAGGAAAATGAACAATGCTGATTTGGAAACATATTTTGCTTGATCAAAAGAGAGGGCTTTGGCAGGGAATTTAGGGGAACAAAGAAGCACGTTTGTTTTATGAAATTCAACAGAAGGCAAGAAAACGCTGCAAAAAAAATCCATTGATAGGATGACATTTTCTTCCCACAGAGACTTTACACATTCCACCCTTTCATCACTTTTCAAAGCCCCCATATTTTTTGCAGTACTTCAATACAACCGAAGTCGAAACTCTCCCTTGCTTCTCATCTCCCCGCATTTTCTCTATCTGACACCGGCTTAGGACAAATTAGACCGCGCGCTTCCCAGAGCAGACCCTCGCCAGCAGGCAGCCGGCGGCAGGGAGGAGCGCCCCGGGACCCCGCGGCCGCGGCCCGGCCGCTTGCACGCTCCCCAGCGGCACGATGCGCCCGCCGTGCGAGCGCTGCGCGGGAAACGCTGCCTCCTGGCACTCGGAAAACACTCAGGAAACGCTTCTGCTTCGTTTCCAGAACTTGTTTGCACGCTACTTCTGTGCAGCTCTCCTAAGCTGGGCTTGACGGCTTCCGACGGTACTGTCTATGCGAGGGAGACAGACAAACACACCTGGAAATAGGAAAACACCGCCTGCCAATTTTTGCTGTTTGTGACTGAACCAACTTCAGTAATACACAATTCAAGGCAGAATAATCGTGCACTGCATGATGCCACTCAGCAGCTCCGGAAGGAGTTCATCAGCCAAGCTGTATTTTGCTGTTACTCATTTTCTGCGACCTGAAGACACATTTTCATTTCTAGGTTTTAGTACATAGAAAATATAAAAGTCATTAAATAGCTGTAAACAGAATTAAAAATTGCTGTATTTTGCGCAATTGCTATGCACTTACAATGAAAAAGCTACATATTTCTGTTTCTCATACAAAGTATCTTCAGTACTGCTCAATAAGCTTACATTTGAAACAATGCTCAAAGCTGTGCTTAAATTATATTATATGAGGGGCAGATAGAAGTAGTCTTGACACAAGTGGAATTACTGTTCAATGAAAAGTTAAAAACAAAACAAAACAAAACCCTACAACCAAACCCAGAAGGAAAGTTAAGCACAGAAACAACAGGCTCAAATCAAGGATCTGTATTTTTCTACATTAAGTTTGATTTTAATTTTCCAGCTATATTAACTTACTACATGAATTTTCATAATTAGATTGCACACTGTACACTTTGTTAAACATATTAGGTAAATACCACAGGCACTTTACTCTAGCACAAAAGAGCTTGGCCATGTATTTAAAGTAGTTGCATGTTCTTGATACACTGTTGTTGTGAAAAAATCCTACTGTGAATAACTATAAATCAAATTTCCCTAATTATAGAAATGTATTGCAAAACTACTCTGAAGCACTTTTTTAAAATTCAGACTTCATTATAACCTGAACGAGACAAGGAGCGAAGACACTGTTCAGATAAATGTTACATACATTCTTGTACATTTGTGCCTTCATCACAACTTGCAAATAAAACTGTGCTTTGCAGGGCAAATTAGGAGGTCGTGATGTAAAGTGAAGATACAGTTTTGCACTGCTTTTCCAACTGGTGTGCGTATATGTCATTACCAGGGGAAAAAATTCCATTACTGCGGAAAAAAAAATGCATTTCGTGTACGCCCTACAAGAACAAGCAAGACAACATTTAAAACATTATACCTTGCATGGATAGTTACAATAGCATATGAATGCTGATGGAACACATTTGATTGAACTGACAGAACTGACTTAAGGCTAAAAACTTTTGAAGAGAACCGTATTGTAACAACAGTGTTATAGAAACCGAGAGAGAGAGGGAAGGGGAGAGAGAGAGTGCAATCAAGTTATTTCTGTCACTTTTATAACAGAAACAAGTTTGGGTAGTGGACATCAATGTCACTATTTCTCGTTATGCTACATGAACTTCCTACTTCTGTAAAGAAGAAATGCGTACACTTATTAGAAACTATGGAATTTTAGTTGCAACTGCTTTGCACAAGATTTACATGTTAAACATTTACGACATAACAAACTTGATTTTGCAGCAATACTTGTTGAGACAAAATTCCCATAGATTTCAATGAAACTCATCTCCATAAGGATTGTAGGGTGGGGCACACAGCACCTTTGAGTAATCATTTTAACATACACATTGTATGATCACGTAAATTTATTTTGTCATTTTAAATTCTTTGCTTAGCCTTAAGCTTTCAGAGCAAAGCCGAAACATGTAAGCATTAAAAAGCATAGCATAAAACAAAGCGCTGCAGGCAACAACCTTACTCAAATCTAAGAGAGACTGAAGTTAACACGTAACATATACCTAACCACCTTGTTCACGACATTTATTATTGAGGACATATGCACACTGTGTCAATTCGTATTTATGGATATCATGTATACAGATATGGGTCAAATTAATTTAATACAGGAAAAAAGGTTTCAAAATAATATATGAGCTGAGCAATAAAATTTTTTAACCTGCACACTTATAAAACTATGAAATTCAGTGAAAAGGCAGGGGTATTTTGCAAAGCCATGTCACAGAAATCTTTTAGAAAGTGGCAAGAAGCTACTATAGAATCTACACCAAGAAAGCACATAACCAGTGCATTAGAAGTATTGTATTAACATGACATTTTCTGACATACACTTTACTCACTGGAGATATGCCCAAAAACTTGTTCTAGGAAGTTGATTTCAGATAATCAGCGCTAAATACTTTATAAAAATTATTTATGGCCACGTAGGCAAACAAACAAATGCTTTGGCTTCTGCAACTGAAAGCATCCAGATTTGCATGAGCAAACAGAGAAAACAGGAACTCTGAATGGTCCTGGGTGGAATGTTTACAATTTACATGTCAGCTACAAAACCAAAATGTAATGTGTTATTATGACAATTCATTGCTTGAGAAATTTTATTTATTTTTTATTTTATACACACACTGTGGAGCCAATACTGCCACCTTTACACAGTCATATTTCCAATGTTTTTGCTTGTACAGCAATGGCAAGATGGCACCTTTTCCTCCTATTTTTCTACTATTCCATATTGGAATTAGCTAAATCAGACTTGGATGTTCACAAGGCACTTGTAAGCTGCGGGAATCCTGGCTTCTGAGCTACAGGAAGCATGTACACAGTGTCTACGTTCTTCGAACTTTATAAAAGGATGAGTGTACTTTTGGCATATGCTCCTGTACGAAATAAAGATTTATCAAATGGAAAAGAGATGCTTAAACATTTATAGTGGAGCTTAAATACTCTTTTCCAAATAAACTTCCTTTCTGAAGAATTGTGACTTTAAAAACAAAAGAAGGTATGCAGACAAAATGAGCTTAGTTGCCCTAGTTCCTACTGAAAAAGGCATCCATATCACAAAAGCTGCCCTCACAACTGGCAACCTCGATGGACATCAGGGCTGAGTGAGTGTGGAAATCGAATTACACCCTCTCTCCCTGTAGGTGGTCCCTACAGATCAGCCCACCGGAGTGTCTCAGAAGTCAGCACTGCTTCTGTGCATGATGCATCTGCTCTGTGGACACAATCCTTTAGACTGATGCTCGCTCAGTATGACACTATTCAAGAGAGCTAAATACCATTTTAAAAACCTCTCTTTGAAACAGTAATTTAAGATAAATGTCTATTTGCAACAGACATTTGCAATAGGAACTCTCATTGAAGGCTCCTGCTAATGTGATTTAAGCATGATTTTGTTTCCACTCAGGAAGCTTAAATTAATTTAGCTGTTCCCGAACACTGTTACAGAAAGACAAAGTAGCCAGTGGCTCACAACTACAGTTCCCAGTTCAACAGCCACATTTGCTACACAGTCAGATTATGCTGAAAATTTGTTTGCTTTAGCTACCATTACACAAGGGATTTATAATATTACAGTTATCCATTACATTCAGTTTTTAGATTTGTACAGATTGCCCAGAAACTAAACAGCGGAAGAATTCAGATCCTCATGCATGCTAAATTACCAGCTGTGAGAAAATCTTTAGCATATTCCCCACACTGACGAGACTTTGTCACTGACATACCCCAACATTAAGAAGCCTGACATGATCTGAGTTCTCACTGTCGCCTGCTTTCTTGTTCTACAGTGAATACTACTACTATGAAAATTCAGTAAACTTTCAGTCCAGGAGTACTCTTCAATAAAAACAATTATTGTTGGTATTTGCTGCATGGAAGATGACATTCTGGTGAGTAACGATGGGCAGGACAAAAACTATGATCAAAAATTTAAAATAGATAGGTAATAGTGTGTGAAGCACAAAATGAAGCCTCTCACTGTTTTTCAGGCACTTGCCAAATAGCTTCTGAATAAAGGTGTTCTTACATTCAAGGCTTCCATAATTACACAGAGGATTCCATCAAGTTGATTTGAAACAAACAAACAAACAAATAACAACAACAACCACAACTGTCTTTAATGATTCCTAGCTCCAGGAATTTTCTTCTACTGTCCCCTTCAAAATGAAAGGTAAGTAAGGAGAACTGCATTGAGACAAGACATTACGACTGCCAAAATCACTGCTCAGCGATGTCTAACTAGATGAAGAACTCCATTCAGAGGGTCAGGTCTGTTTCTCTTCGTATGCCACTCCTACTTTGCTAGCACAATACAAGGGCATGCTTTGTCCTTAAGAAAAAAATCATGCTGCAGCTACTGTAGTTGGCTTTTTATTTTATTAAAAAACAACACCAACAACACCAACCAACCAACAAACAAAAAGAAAACACCTAGATGTTTCCAGTCATCACTTTGAAGCAGGTGGCCATAGGAAATGTGTAAATATAATCACAACAATCAACATCTCAAGTTACATTGCTTGTTATTCCTAGCAGACATGACAAGGCTCTCCCTGCTGATTTTTCATTTAAACTCACGGGCTGCTATCTGTGAATGGCAAGTATCGCCCTCTACCTGCTTCTCTTTACAGCTTTCTTATTAAAACAACAATTCAACACACAGATCTGGAAATACTGTAAGATGAAGCTGGCTACACTCCTAGAAGTAAAAAATTAAAAAGTTTCAGTAAAACCTGACGTCTCCCTGTAAATTACACCTTAACCTCTCTCCCCCCAAAACAAACAGGAAAAGATACCATTACCTAATGTCTGAAAATGCAGAGAATATATTCATTCATGGAAAATACTTCTGCAAGTGAAATGAACTGAAATTATTTCCTCTGTTTATTACACTGTAAACAAGATATCCAAGCACCTTTTTAACCTGTGCCTTCCTGGAAACAGTACATTCTTTTTTATTTATCAAAGAACGCAAACATCAGTCGTGGTGCAAAAAAATTTTATTAGCCCTAAAATACTCTCAACAAGACAGAACCAGGCACTGTGTTTATACAGAGGCATGCTACAACAGTTTCTAGTGTGATTCCCCAACAAATCATGATCTCCAATTAAGACAGCTATCCAATACATGCTACTGAGGTAGAATATCACTTCCTCTATGCTTTCAGCCGTATATTTTTCAAAGAAATAACTTTATTTCCAAACGATGCATCCAGAATTCATTAATCACTAATCTTAGTATGCAATTTAATCCCATGACAACCACACCATCTTTCAGATCACTCATACAGCCATGCCTGTAAATGCAACATTTGTGGCCAGTCCACAATGCAGACTAGATCAAAGGAACCAAACAAAGCAGCCCCACCAGGGTGACATTACACTCTGTGCCTATAATATCATAGGCTAGTGCTTTCATGGCCAGAGCTTTCCCTCAACATCTAAGTTGTATCATGCTCAGTAACACTCCAAGTAAACAGAGGTTTCCTTCTCAGGAAAGTAAGCCACAGTAATTTCAACATCTGCTCAAAGAAAAGCACTGTCTTGTTGGTTTATGTCACAGTAAAAGCATTTGATTTCAAAGACAACAAGCAGAAAACCTTCTGCAAGATGGAAACATACCGTTAAACTTGTTTCCCCACACTGTATTATTCTGGCACAATTGAGGGTTTCTGCTTTCAGGAATGCACTTCCAGGAGAGCTGACGCGGATGTGTGCAGCCTGCCCCAGCGCCGACAGCCCAGGAGGGCTCCTTCCCCACCAGGCACAAACCAGGTGTATGCTACTGACACTTGGGACAAGGCGTCAGTCCTCAGGGTAAGTTTAAAACCAAAGCCAAGGGGCAGTGGACCACAGCAGAAATAAAAGCCTGTCCTGCTCCTCCCTGCCCTGACAGCCACTCCAGCAGGCAGCAAGGGTTCATTAAGCCCGGTAAGACACGGGTTGGCAGCAAACAGGCTCAAGCACAGGTAGCAAGGACACTCATCTCCCATAGGACCATGTAAGCCTGAAATTTATTTAGCTCTGTATTTATAACTTTAAACTCCGTATGATAAGCCAAAGATAAGAGTAATGAAAGGAACGACTGCTATGCTCCAGGTTAAAAACAGCAAGTATCAGTATCCTTCAAGATGATCAGATCCTTAGCGTGCTCTCTTGGGAGATAAAAAAGGGAGGGGGTGGGGGGGAGAAAATTATTTCCCAAAGAATTATATTTAGTATTTGCCCATTACATGGCTGGGATCCAAGGGCCCACTGGATCCTGGATGGCTCGCTGACCTCCGTGTTCTAGCTCCCTTTTGATCCCATATGCTATTCAGCAGAAATAGAAAGCAAAGTCAGCACGGTAAGGCCACATTAACTTGCTGAAAATGGCTCAGAAGTATCTCGTTTTGGATTAGTTCTATGACTGCAATACTCATATAAGTCAGCAGTCAGAAAAGTAGCTATTAATTTAGCAACCAAATTATTCCAGGGCACATGAAACAAAGCTTCCCCTTTCTGTTAGCTCAGGCTCAGTCGCCCGTCCTGTTACTACTGTATTGTGCAGGTATGTGAGACGTGATTACGCAGCACACACAGCCAGAGCAAGCTCTGTAAAAGTGGCCATCCCCTTCCACAGCCATTTCATGCCTCCACTGAACATGGATGTACAATTTTTTATATTATGTCTGTGTGAAGATAACAGGGAAGCTACAATTTCTTCATTCAAATTATAAGTTATACCTCCTGTCAAACAGAAATCATAAATGCCTGTGTTATTCAGCCTATACTCTTAAAACACACAGCAAAATTTATCAGAAATAATTATTTATGGGATTTATGTTCAGAAATGCATTAATGTCTCCCAATATGATCAACAGTAGCCAACAGCGCAGAAATGTTCTCTACGTATGTAGAGGCATACTACAACAGTTACGTACGGAAAAAACCCCAACCTCAAAATCCTGAAAAGAAACCTGAAAAGAAAAACAGCTACAGTGTTCACTTATTTTGCAACACATGAAGAATAGTCTTAACCAAAGTACTACCAGTATTACCTACTTTTAATGAAATGCATATAATAGGGAAACCAAATAGGACATTTGTTTTAACCTTAGTAACAGAAATTTACTCTTTAGTATAGCTGTCTCAAAGCTATTTCAGGAAATTCCACACCTCACAGTTTGAAATGGCTGTAACTTTTATATTGTATTTGTTGACAACATCCCCAGGACTTTAAAAAATAAAGTTGAAAAATATAAGCTAATAAGGAGAAAAATGAGTTATTTTTAAATGCTCAGGAACGTCTCTCCAAAACTTGATCTATTTTCAGTTTGCCTCCTGCCCTCAGGATGGGACCCAGAAGACTTGGGAGAAAATTGAAAGTATAGAGTCGCTTTGTTTCTCTTTTAAGTACCCAGAAGGCAACTTTGCTTCCCCTTTACTTTTCCTTAAATAAACCCCGGTTGCAAACCAGAACCACAATTTTTAATACCTCTTAAAAGTGGCTGGAAACAGATAGATTGTAGCCTTACGATTACATAGTGGGAGGAAAAGCAAAGAAACACTGTGAGCTACTAACTCTGCCAATAAAACTTTGAAGCCATAGAAACCTTGTAATTCTTCCTAAACCCTGCTTTGTCATTCAGTTGCTAACAGCAACTACTATTTGTTTGAATCAGCAATGAAAAAAAAAGCAGGATTCCGGCCCTTTGCAACTGGCACTGTGACACAAAATAATACAAAAGCAATGTATATTTACTAGTCTAAATACATATAAAAGAACAGTAATATTTTCTAATTCCACTTGACACCGCAGTCATCTCCTGGCAGGAGACCTTTCCATACCATGAGGCCAACACAAACACATTGAGATGTGCACCTTCCAGTTACATTGCTACCTCTCAGCGAAAACCACGCAGCCAGAGATTCACTAAGCTGCTGAGGTCCAACGCCATTGCAGCATCTGCTATAAATACCATCTCCTTGCCTTCTAAAAACAGTCACAGTACATGGAGGAGTCTGCATCCCCTGTAATGGCCAGTTTCATATAAATATGAGTTTCCATGAATGCAAGTGAAACACAGCAGGAATTTCATTTTGATGCATAATTTACTATGTGCATAAAGGATTGAGAGTTTAGGAAAACAACAGCGGAACTTCAATTTATTTAAAGTAAACAATTCACATCCTCCCATAGAAGAAAACTAATATGTTTGAAAGCTGATAAACACATCCCTCTCTTCTCCATCTTAGAGCAAAACAAAATGACAGTATTCCAAGTTATCTCACTTATCTACCTAGCAAAGCAGAAGGCCCTCATGACAACTTTTCAGTTTTAAAGGAAAACAGTACTTAGACATGATGACTCAGATAAGGTAGCATACTTACAGAAAAAAAATCTGCAAGTTCTAAGTTGATCCCAATTTTAGACTTTGCACTAGAAGAAGATTGATGTACAGAGTAAACCACGCCCTCCCCTCGTACTCTTCTCGTCACTCTTTCAGCAGGATGCAGCAGAGAAAGTAACAAGGGACAAGTCTGTTCTGGTCAGCAACTACGCATGATCAGGACATTGTATTTCATTTAGAAAACAGCAAGTTTTGATACATTTGCATAATGAGGTCAAGTGTCCATGACGCACACTTAACAACGGCGTCGCAGAACAGCCAGATGATAATTTCTAGTGTCAACCTGGAATGAAACAATCATTCCAGATGCAAAATTGGAGATGGAGATTGGCAATTCTCTTGGTCACGCCTTTTCATTAGGCACAACTTCAGGTGCCCCTGAAACCAAAATACTCCATCAAAACTAGAATGATATTTTCAAGGAGAAAGACATTTTACGCAAGTTCCATTTACCTATGGCCAGAATGGTCACATGTAAACACTTGACAGTGATAGTCAAACAGGACAAATAACTGCTTCGGGTTTGCATCCTCAGGTTCCAGCAGGATCAGTTCAGCACAGAAAGATCCCCTCATTCATAAAGAAAGAGTACAATGGATCAGCAAAACCCTGCCGGTTTCCATTGGCCCACTGAAAGATACAGAAGAAAAATCTACACACACACACACACATCCCTCCAAAAAATAACTGACAGACTGGAAAGAGACCTAACTGAGGAGGTTCCTACATCTGGAGCAAGAAGATCTCCCAGGTATGGAATAAATTGGAAGTTGTTTCTCAAAATCATCGCTGATACATAAAATTTCATTTTGTGTCAATACAATTGAGAAGAACAAAGAAATAATTCAATAGGTCTTCATGCTTGACATCAGAACAACTGGAATCTAGAAACACTGCTTAAGAAGCAAGCTCTGCACAGGTTTTTCCAGTGCTTAATTCTGAATACATTGGCATTCAAAGCACACTCTCCACACCCTCTTTAACAGACATTCCTGATGCAAAAAGAGATTTGAAGTAACACACACTAGCCAAACCGTAACACATTACACAGGGGAAAGAAACAGCCATAGACTACTGCACGTAGCATTGCAGTGTTTGGCCTATAAGGTAAAGCAACACAAACCATGAAACAAAGTAGCTATTCTCACACCAACCAGTAAAATATAGCGCAAATGACACACACAACTTAGGCATTTTTTAAAAATTCTTGTGCTGCACTTGCAAAATTACCAGTAGTAAACCTACATACTTTCCCCTCACATTTACACCACACTCTTTTGTGAGAAAGCTCACGAACGGCTTGCCTAAAGACCTGTTTCTGGGCAGCATCAACATTCACTGACTCCTCATTTCATAGTGGAGATAGTATGTCTTGTCATGGCACAAAAGTGCACAAAAACCACAGTGAATTAAAATCAACTGATCAGTCGTTGATCAGGACTGAATCCACTACTTCATCATAGATCCCGTGTACCACAACAACCGAAGTGCTATATGATGTTAAGATCAAAAGAGCACTGCTAGAGGTAGTTT
>VXAL01018379.1:126671-155913 GCA_013399475.1 Chauna torquata
AGGACAGGACAGGACAGGACAGGACAGGACAGGACAGGACAGGACAGGACAGGAACAACTGAATTAAGAAAATATTGTGTCTTACTACATTTTTAGCAAATAAGACAATCCTTCACCCAAAATTTCACTTCTGAACAAACCACAGAATCATAGAATGGTTTGAGTTGGAAGGGACCTTAAAGATCATCTAGTTCCAACCCCGCTGCCATGGGGGGCAAAATGTAATGTTTCTTTCTGGTTTCCCTGGGAAGGGAAAACCGATAAAAAAAACAAGGCCAGTGGTGATTGATACGGTGCTGCTGCTGTGAACCCTCACCTGAACACAGGAAACATGGGTTCTAACAAATGCCTGAGAGGTCAACAGCTTGTATCATGCACCCCTCTAGAGAATGTCCTCAGAACATGCAACACAGTACCGTGGGTACATCCCCAGACTGTGCTACTGCAAACACCATTGCTTCATGTTAGCTGAGACATTCACAGAGGTCACAGGGCAGCTGCCATCTCATCCTGTTGGAAGCCACCAGCCTACTGGATCAAAATACCATTTTTCTTTCCATTAGTTTTCCCACTCTATCATTTTCCCACCTGCCTTACCCTATCCATTAAGTTCTGTCTAAAATTACAAGTCCTAAAACAATTTATTCAGCAGAAGTTTTGGCATTTTTCCCACAGGTTTCTGCTCTAAGCTTGACTATGCAGAACATATGCTGACCATATTCTATCACAGCAACAACATACTGCTTCTCTCAATGGCCCCCCACCCCCAGCATGAATTTAGGTAGAGTTCTGCATCCCAACACGAAGGGGGGACATTGTTGACACATTTTACACCTGCCACAGTGATGCCATTCAGCTATGCACGTGCCAAACTCCACCACAGAGATGGCTGAGTGTCAATCACAGTTGAAGAGATGTCTGAAAATCATTTTTCTTCTGAACTTTAAAGACACTGAGATCTTGCAACTGGACCGTGAAGTTTCAGTACACAACTAAAGCACTGCTTTAGGGTAAAATAAAGCATTATTGTTGCCTAATGCATCAGTTAACCTTCAGACCACAGTATAAACAGACTCTTTAGTCAGATTCTGGATCTTTATACAAATCAAATAAAGAGTTAGCTTAGATGCCAAAAAAGCTGCCAGAGAAGCCAAAGAATCGTGAAAGGAACTAAAAATAACAATGACTGTTCTTTGCAGGAGGGATAAAGGGATAAAGACTAGACCATTCAACTTCTAAGCACCACATTTTATTTCAAGATAGTACATGCCTGAGCTTAAGAAATGGTGTGATTATTGCATATATCTAAATATTTACCTTCCTGAAATTATTACTTGTATTAAAATGCTCAGGGCCGAACTTTATTTCCTCCAAACTCTCCCACTCCCTCCACTGCTGAAATCAATGTTCCTTGGAAAACGGATACAGCAGACACTTTCTAAAGCACTATTAATAAACCAATGGACATCTGTATTTTCTGTCTTCTCTTCCTTCTTAGGAAACCACCATTTCACAGTGGAAAATTTTATGCTATGCTAACGTACTCTATAGGCTCAATTCTATATTGCCGTCAGCTCCTGCCAAAGTGAGAATTAAGAACACCGTACAGATGCTCAGTATGGGAAAGATTCTGTGTTGTCTGAAAACAAAAGAGAATCATTGACACCACTGCTACTGCTGTCAGGCTGAGCACTGTTATCCAGTACATATTTGTAATACTGGGTATAAATATGGCATCAATGCAAAAACAACAGGCTTAAAACCTAATGAACTGAACTCACTGCAAAAGGATATGCACCACAAAAAATCCTGACAGACAACGCAACATTTCGTTTTTCATGTTGAAATTTTTCAGAAAAGGAGAAAGGACTATATCAGCATCCCCTATCCTAAAACTTATATTTTTAGTGAAATGGTTTCATTCAGGAATTACAAAGAAATTCACACACACACACACAAAATTTGCCAAGTCTGATCCATACGATTTATCAGCACTGCTCAGCAAAGCAGACTTAAGAGCACAAACTTCTCAACATCAAACACGCTGGTGAAGTCTCAGTTTTAAAATCACATGCTAATGTCTGATCATAGCATTTTACAGACACCAAATGAAAAGTTATTTGCTATATTCTGCATTTCACCAAATGTCCTCTCTGCTAGCTATAGGTCAGGCTCGTCTCACAAGTTACTCCAGAAATCAAACTCTATCTTTAGGACAGTCACATAATCAGATTCAACAGGAATTGAGTCAATACACCCACTTATTTTAAAATTCAGGTTCAAGTTTGCTTTTCTTCAATGTATTTTGCTTCAGAGGCTATTATACATCATTCTTTCTGACATGTAAAATACAGCCAAACTACACTGTCAAAACTGGAAAATCTTCCAAAGCATGATATATTGTACCACTACGTGCAACAGCTCTGTACAGCATATGCAACTACTCTGCACAACAGCACCAAGGATTACTAATGTTCTCCCTGCACTCCTGCAGAAGCACTCCATTACATCATTTGCAAGGAAAGAAGTCATTTATACTCTCCTTTTTTCATAGATTTTAGAATGCTGAGCCTGGTCTTTGGAGGACTCCCCTTCACCAGCTGGAAGCACTTGATGGTGTACACTGGGTGGAAAATAAGAACAACAAAGATCACCATCATTGCACGACCTCTTGGCCTGCAAAGCAATAAAACATACTGCACTTGGGATCCGCCAGCTGACATAACTACAGGGTGCTCCTGCAATGAATGTAAGGATTGATTTAAAGCAGTTGTTCTTTACATTTTATGTGCTTATTATGAGGGAGAAGGATATTAGGACAGCTCTCCCACCCAGCTGAGAAAGAGGTACAGAGATGAAAAAGGAAGAAAGAGAACAAAAGAAAAAAGCCATCAGAGGGACAAAGTAACATAGGGCCAGATGGTGACTGCAAACCCCAAATCTTTGTTAACTCCTCAGTGCCTATTAGATCCCCAAAGAACAAATGGATTGGTTAAGACGAACAGGCATAACACCTTCCTCTGATGTTGCCCTTTTTCATTCTCTGCTGTTATCTTCATGAGTTTAATGGCTCACACCACAGAAAACAACGAGGAAGGCTAAGGGTAGCTAATCAAGGAACTTCTCTCTCTGGTTCTGTATGGAAACTTGGAAGGACCATGCACGCTCATGAAAAGAGCAGCCTGTAAGCTCTGACAACTTCTGAAAGCTTGCTAACATGGAAAATATTGGGTAGAAAAAAAGAAAATGGAAGGATCTCAACTGATCTAATTGGTCACTGAGTCACTCTTCCTGGCAGCTGCATGCCAGCATGCACTACCCACATGTATGTATGTACAGCAAAATATTTAGAAAGAAATGGTGTTTGCTTCTTCACCAGTATGATGCCAGAGAAAGAAGCAAATCAGTATACTAAAAATCCTGGAACAGAGTTAATACAGTTAGCAAGCATGAGAGTGAAGATTTTCCCGCCCTTTAATGTCGTGCACAACATCAGAAAGAATCTGCTCCACAGGCCACTTTCATATCAGGTGGAACAAGAAAGACTTGCACACTTGCTCATTCCATGCAGACTTAGAAGACTTCTAGGTTCTTGCTGTGATAGGCTCCTAACTCTTTTACCCAAAGTCACTAAGAATGCTAGCTTGTCTCTGTTTCCTCTTCTTTTCTATCACGTGCCAAAGTTCATGGCAGGGAAACAGATGACTGGCAAAATTTAATATGAGTAATGTGGTAAAAGCCCTGCCCGATCAGGTTTTTCCCAAAGAGGAAATTAAATAAAACAAGCCATACTTGCCACAGCATTTTTAGCTATACAGCAGCAAACCAGATAAATCAAAAATAAATCAAAAATTAAATGGATTTCTGCTACTTTTACGCAAGTTAAAGAAAAAGGCTCTTCTTCATTACCAAAGTATAATGCATCTTAACTAATGACGCACATTCAGCACACTTAATTGAATACTGTGAATTACTAAACTACAAGACATGTGTTGTGCCTGAACAAGCTGGAAGGACATTCCACCTGTGTTTTAAATTAGTGCATAAGACAGTCTGAAAAATAATTCTGTCTAGCTAATAATATTATTTACATTGCACACTGTGGGAGAGGCCAAGCAGCATGCCATGAAACTCTCTCAGGAGTCAGTCTAACTGCATGTAGTTTAGTAATGACTAGACAACATGGGTGGACCTCGACACTGATTCTGTCTAACTGCATCCACATCCAGTATAACTTCACTTTTGAGAAAACAAAAGACAAAAACTTAGGCTTGAATACCCTTTTTCCACAGTGCCTGAAAGAACATCCCCCACATCATTTACCCTGGCTTTTCTTAACAATTTTTTTCCACAGATGAAAGCTAGGAAATACACTACTAGAAGATTCTGAATTCCCTTCTGCCCTCTCACAAGGTATTTCAACAGTTAGCCCTACATCCTGAGTTACTTTAAAGCTTAAAGAATCTAATCACTGTCTGAAAGGTCTCTGCATTTGTCCTGCCACATACTGCTATGCCTGACCACATTATGTTATCCTACTTGAAGGTATGAAAAAACAAAGTATGTGGTCAGGAAGTTTTGCTCATGAGACACTTTGCAGTGAAAGCTGACTGGCTAATCTTCCCTTACACAAGTTACATGCTGTAACTGGGTAAGACTTGAGGAACTGATGCAGTGCAAGCAGAAGCAACAACATGCAATTTTGAAAGACTTGCAACACTTTTTTTTTCTTTTTTTAAAGGCATTTTGGTTTTATGCTCATGTGTAGCATGTCTTAAGAAGTACTCACATGTATAGGAAAGGAGGGAGAGGGAGTCTTTGAAACTGGAAGATAAAGCCAGTAACGTTTGCCCAACCAGCCCATTAAGAATCAGAGGTCTACAGGTCACACACTGGGAACCACAGCACAGCACATTCTTTGTGATACCCATTGAAATACATACTGCATACGTCTGTACAGAAGTATACAGTACTACACTGCATCATTGGTAGAAAACCTACAATGAATTAGTTTACCTAAAGGCATTCAGTTCATCAGCATTGAATGGAGAAACAGATTCACTCATCCCGACTCCTAGCTCTGGGTACGCCCCTGTCCTACTTGCCCCTTTGACACTACTGTAAGAGAATGATAGAACTGCAAGAGCATAAGCTTCACTTCATCACAATGTAACAAAACTACATTGTTCCAGAAGCATCAGAAGCAGCAAAATCCAGGTTTCCCCTGGATTTGTGTCCTGTGGTTGACTGTAAATTTATCCAAAGTTTATTCCGGTATTTCTAGGGCCTTTACGGAGTGAAATTCTCCCTGTCTAACGAACCAGAAGCTCTCTTTCAATGACATTATTTACTGAGTCTCCTTCTTCTATCTGGCTGGTGTTCACTTGTATCAGTTGTCCTTGACATCTGCCTTTTTGTCATACTTGATTTAAATAAGCCAGGTTACTAGAGAAGACATATGGATAAATACATATATACTGAAATTTGCACTATGTGAGCAGGAAACAAGACTAAAATGATCTCCGATTCTTTTAGGAGGTGAAAGACAATTAAACACTGCATAACAACAGTCTCTGAACAGCAACTATTAATACCACAATATCACAAACACAGCCCCTGCAGTTACCAGAAGAATTTCCTGGGAGCTGATCGGCTTTCTTCTTCTCCTCTGAAATCAGATGTGAATGTCCTCGAAGCAAATATATCGTCGTAGGAAACAATTAAGGAAAAGGGCAAAGGGGAAGAAAGAATGACTTACATAATTTAGATAAAACACTCAGTGTAAGTGACCTTGTGGCTGGCATTGGAAGCTATGCTGAGGAATCAACTTTCAAATCTAGCCTCTTGTCTGGTAGCAGTGCTGGGAGAAGCATGAGGTAGGACAGTGCCTGGACTTTAGTAGAAAGGAGAGAAAAGTCTGTACAGCACTAGGATGACTTCTTAAATCAACCGAGACATGAGTCACCAGCTATTCACAATTCTGCGCCTCAGAGAATCTTAAGGCTGATGAATCCAGCCTAGACTGAAAGCAGTCAACAACTCCACAGGCTGTAAGATCATGCCTTGAAATCTTGTATTGTGCACACAACGCCATCCTCCCTGAAAAAAAGAATATGGAATGTGGAAAATTATTTGGCAGCTGGTATTCAGCAGCTCAGAAGAAGATAATTAGAGTAAGCCAAGCAGAATAATAGGTATACTACTGAACTAATGCAAACTTTTGTAAAAATAAAAAAAAAAAAAAAAAACACAACACAAAAGCTGTTAATACAAACGGGATTCTGCTAGTTCAGAAAAAAAGAGTATGACTAATTCGAGTGAGCATTACAGTTTTAGGGAAAGTAAGTCCTTTTAGATGAATCTGATTCCATTCTGTAAGAGTGGAGGAAAGTATCTAAAAAACAGGAAAGGCAGATTTGTCTAAACTGCAATCTCCGTCTTGCACAGAAACCCATCTAAAGCTGGCTTACATAAAAAACAGTATTTTGTGCAGACAACTGAGCAGAAACCCACTCCCAGAAGCGTGTGTATCTGGCACACAGATGTCTGATCTTGCATGTTAGCCCAAACCTACATTTCTTTTTCTTTTGCAGTTAACTTTTTACTTATCATTTTTTCTCCCTTGTTACAGATGTGAAACACTATGTGCTTTTTCTATGGAACCAAAGCACTGGCCATATGTGTAAAGAACTACGAAAAGTTCGAGTCACTAGGCATACCTATTCTTCCAGCAATACTAACGTAATGTGGCCTGACAGACCATTCTACCTGTTACTCTATGCTAATCTCTCCAAACTGATCTTTCTGATATTACCATATGATGTGGAAGTTCTGCACTGTAGAAGAATATCCAGAAAATGATGGGTGCAGCCATTCTACCTATACATGCTATACAGGGTGCAGAACGACTTATGCTGCTTACATCTGGCCACTGTAATTTTCAAAGACACAAACAGTGAGCCTACAGTGGATTACTCGAACATCTCAATCACTTTCCTGTTTACACAAGTGAACACTTTCAAGAAGGGTGAGAATTAAAAACTAAAACAATAACTGACATATTTGGACATTTAAATTACTGTTCCACAACTTTTTAAAACAGAAAATTATTTGTCATGCCATGGCCAAGATATGGCAGCATGAACATTGTAAGTAGGTGAACTAAATCACAAAACGATTGAGCCTCTCTGTAAGTTGATTTAGAGCACCAAGTTCTATGCTGTTTTACTCCCAGTATAATGCCATTGCACTCTCTAGGTTACACAAAGTTTACAACAGTTTAGTTTCAGAAGAGAAAACATACGGAGTGGCATTTGCTTTAAATTCATACAGATTTATTCCAAGAATACAAGTGTTTTTTTATTAGAGGGAATACTGTATTCTAACCTGCATAAAGGAACTCCTTTAAGTTGGTTATAGAACACAGGATCATTGAAGCAAAATGTGATATGGGACTTAAAAAACATTCAAAATGGATAGGACTTCACCATGCAACAGCCTCTGTCTTGCACTTCTACATACAGACCCCCGGTACAAACGAAAAAAAAAAGTGAAGATTGAGCTTGTGACACAAAAAACAGAATTTGTTGAATCTTGAGAGAGAGAAGGTTTTGTAATTTTACCTTTTTTTCTTCTGTTCACAAGGGTCATAATTTAAAAACAAAAATAAGTATCTACTGACACTGAAGCAGAAAGAATTTAAATCAGGGCAAGTGGTCCATTAAAATATAACCAAGTTATTATTGATCCATAACGCAGAAGTGCCTGCTAACGATCTAGTCTATGAAAACCTACCATCAGTAAAGAGTATTACAGATTGGCAAGATGGTAGCTGTTGATTTTCATTGCCCTACGAATACAAACAAAACATACAAAGCTTCAGCTCTGCAAGTTCCAAGAGGCAAGAGGGCAGAGGGGAGAGACAACAATGGTAGTTTAGGGCCAGCACCTAGGAAAGAACACACTTGGCATTTTTCCTGGCATTTATCTGAAAGTTTCCTCTCCTGAAGTCATACTATTCATCCATCTGATCAAGTTGTGCAGTCCCAAGTGATAACACTGGGACACAAAAATATTTAAAGACTTAGGCTCCAGTCTTTTAGCCACTATTCACAGTGAAGGGCTGACAAACATTCCGTGCTGGCACTTGGGTCTCTGGAGAAGTACTGTGGCTACTTCAAAGCAGCAGGGGCCGTGCAAGCAGGCTACAATCGGCTGGCTCCTGCATGCTTCCAGAGTCAGCGGGAAGAAAGGCAGACCCTGACCACACTCTCCACATAGTCTTGGGCACCTAAGTACCTAGCCCCCTGGACCTGATGATCAAGGTCTCCCCACACCCTTGAGGAAAGCGTGCCGTGCCCCTAGCATAGCTTTTAAGAAATGTCAGTCAGGTTGTCAGTGGAGCTCTGCGCACACCAGGCCACGTGAACCTCCACGGGCAGTGTGGAGGGACAGTGGCGAGGACATCAGGTGTGGAGGAAGGAAGCCCTCTGTGGGTGTTGAGCACATCTGATGTAGACCAACGCACCATTTTAGAACTAAGTCCGCATCCTCTGTTCTCACAGACCCAAATGTGTGCACCTTCTTTCTCAAGCCTAGTTACTTTGCTGAAGCATAGATGGCACAGGAAAAGACATGGTTCTTGCAGAGGACTTACATGGATTTAAATTAGAGATGGGATTAATTATGCCTTCCCAGCACCTCTAGTAATAATCAAACACAAGGTAGAAATCCCTGAATCTTGTCTACAATATTACAAGGTCAAAAAAGCAGTATTATCAAATACAGCTTTTAAAAAATATTTCTTTTTTAACACACTTTGTAAACTACAAAAGTTATAATGAAACCAATTATAGATCTACTGTCATCTTTCTTAAAACATAGCATTTTTTTTCTTTTTAGGGGGAGGGAAAGGAGGAAAAGCCAAATCATATATATACTGTGCCTTCTTTCCACATGTAAGTTGGTCAATAAATTAAGATGTTAGAGAAAGCTACCCCTAGTCTGAGAGGAAATCAAAATCTGACTAGAGCTCTTTGTCAATCCCATTCCACTAATAAAGGTTACATTTCTTGAAGTAGATTGTATTTCTCCTTGTACCATAGGCTCTTCCAGCATTTTGCTTTCACCTACACATTGTGCCTTAGCTTTGCAATAGCTTCAGACTTGTATTTTTCCACTATAAACTGACATCAACCCAAAACCTGCCCCTTAAGTATTCAAGGGCATGTACGCACAAAAAAAATATTGTCCTCCTAAGCAGGCTGGGCGTGGTATTTGAATGTTGTACATTCCTTCAGTTAATTGAAAATTATCTCTGCTTTTCAAAGGTTCAGTAAACATATGGCTTGGCAAAAAGATACTGAGAAACAAGCCAGGAATACCTATTTCAAATAACTTTTATTTCAAGTACACTGTTTATATATATATATGTTGACATGCAAGAGAATTTCTGGTGCTGTAAGCCAACATGCTCCTTTAAAAGGAAAAGGAGTAAAAATCAAAAAGTAGGGCACTAACAAAACCTAGGAACTCAGGAAAGAGCCAAAATAAAGATCTGTATGGATGGCTTTACTACCTCAGTGAATCATTGCAAAATTGAGACCCAGATCAATACAAAGCAACAGAAATTCTGCCCGCCCCCCAAGACCAATTTGTGGCAACCATGTTCATTTTCCCAGAAAGGTCTTCTCTGCTACTGACATGCAGCTGTTTCACAGCATAGGTTTGGGGAAATCTCTGAGCCTCTATCAATGCTATTATTTTATTTCCCAAGGTACCTGGAAAACAATTTTAGAAAATATTGATTCACAGACACTGCATACTTATTCCCTGAGACACTAAACAGTTTCAGGAGTTCTTAAAATGGTCCCAAATGGATTACTCAGAAGAAAGTCAGCTGAAAATTAAGAAAAAATGTTTATATACTGAGATATGCCAACTTTGAAACAGCCTGTTTCTTCCAAATGCTGAAAATGGATAGCTTTATCTTTAGGGCTCTTAATATTTTAAAAACCTTAAGCCTCTTTTTTTACACAAGCATGCTATCAGTATTGTCAATAAACATCAAGATTTGCCATCAACTCTTAAAAGCAGTATCTCAGATACTTTTTACTTTGTCTTTTGTTACTTTCATGGATTAGCTCCTTAAAACCTAAGGTAGTCTGTTTTTCAAGTTGAAAGCCATGGAAATTTTCAGAACACAAAAGTACACATTCTAGAAGGTTGATTTCAGCTAAAAGCTGTTGGCACAGCCGACTGAATTTCACAAAATGAACATAAAAAAATGTATTTGCATATGGCACTAAGAACAGCTCTGTACACTCCAGCTTTCTGGAGTCAGCCTGACTGTCTCATCTGCAATCACACAACAGGCAGGGAATCGTGAACACAAATTGTTCTCTGTGCTGAAATGTCAGTGCAGTCTGGTCCAGACTTCAAGATGCAGGCATGCCTGTTTGTCTATACCGTTGAAGAAAGAAGATTCTCAATAGTTCTACTTTAAATGGTCAATGAGGGACTTTTCCCATGATGCACTGAGGGCTTGCTATGTCGTTTTGGCTGAGAAGCACAACCCACCTCCCAGAACTGTTGGTTTGTTAATTCATTTGGTAAAACAAGTTCAGTAGCTTGGAATAAAGTCTCTGTACTCCAGACAGTCCGCCTCCAAATTTAATATAAAAGAGAAGAAAATATTTTTAATGCTACTAGTAACACAAAAATATAGAGTTCCACCTGCCAGGACTCCACATAAAACAGCTTCTCTGAAAAGCTGTGTCACCATCAAAAGGGGAAAAACATGTGTGTGTGTTCCATGGAGGTGCTAATTCATTTCTCTGCATTATCCTTAAATGGTAACCCACTCCTTCCAGGAGCTGCCATGTTGCTGTGATCAAATTAAACAGGATTTTTACTCACAGTCATGCAGCTCCTTGCTGGTCTCTGATCTCAGCACAGAAGGTCAATTGCATAAATACCGGGCAACTGAAACTGCACAGTTATGACCAGACATCCTGTTTGCTGTGAATTCTATTTTTAATACTTATATTATGCTAATAACGGGAACTCCCAGTTAAACCAGTCTGCTTGTTGTTATAAAATAATTAATCTTGCAGTTAGTTAATCCAAAAATACTTTACCAGGGATCCAAGTGTGTATAAATTCCACTTCTCACTGTCAGTTTCAAGGCCCTTCCAACCATTACCCTCCAACAAGTGCCTGACCTGCATTTCATGAGTTTCCCAGACCATCCTGAGAAGCAAACACACAGGTTTTCGTAATGACTTCAAAAGGGTCTCTCTGCTGTCTAATCTTAAAGCAGTATAGTCAAAGAAGATTGTAACATTAAGCTTCTATATGGGAGCCAAGACATTAGAAAGAATACAAAACTCAAAATAATTTATGCAGAAATTTCCTAATAGCAAACTAGCCGGGAGGCCATGAAGGATGGGAATACCTCAATACCTGCTGGGAGATGGATATTCCCATCTGAGACAAAGCCTTTCTTAACAAGGACAGGTACTTCTCCCTTGGTAACTTACAGCTTGGATCCCATCTCAACACAGGTTCACTTCCCATACTGTCTTTTCTTAAAATATTTCTTCCTTCTCTTTGAGGTAATAACAGGGCATCTACCTCAGCCCTCTCCCAGCTACTAATGGTTTGACTGTAACACACTACTTCTTACTGCAAGTTCTCTTACACACACTTTAAGCTCGGCAGCTCCTGCTGAAAGTCAGTCAGCTGTCTTGCCTTCCCCTAGTTTACCAATCATCATGTTGATTGACCTACCAATGGTTTTAAAATCAAAAGAGCTTTCTGACTGAGCATTTACATTGACTGGCTCATACACAACATTTGCTCAGTTCAAATGCATCTTCTGTCCCCAAACAAACTGCAGATTTCCAGAAGAAATGCCACACACCCAAAAAAAGAAATACATCACTAAAACAAAAACCCCAGAGTAAATAACGGAAAACCATATTTCTTTCTTTCCAGAGGGAATGCCTTTAAAGCCTGTAGAAGATACAAGGCTGAGAGCATCAGCATCAACTCAGAACCTCAGATGTTATGTACCTTCAAATCTACCCTATACTTGGCTTTTGCTGAAACAATCAAAAAAGGATTTTAAGTAATACCAGCTCTCCTGTTAGCTGTTTTAGAAACCATTTCTACTGAGGAACCTACATTGAGCAACCTTTTGATACAGCTAGTTTTTAGCCATTACCAGTCTTGTCCATACTCAAATTAAGAAACAAAAGGCTCTATTTCACCACTGTTCTCCCCAGAAACTCAGTCCAGTTACCAAAACTACCAGCAGACTGTAAAAGCACTCAATCTGAATGATTACTTTATAGTTGTTCTGTTGCCAGTTGGATTGTGGAAAAAAAAAAAAAAAAAAAGACAAAATAAGAAAACCCACACCACTATTTTTGAACAGCCCACTTCGTAACAGAAAGGCCTATTTCAAAAGCGCTAGCACTCAACAGATGAGTGCATCTTCCTTTAGCATCTAAAATGACTGGGAGAGCTACTGGATGGAGCCAAAGTATGTACTGGCTTTTTGGCCATGTGTAACCCTCATCTTCAAATTATGATCTTGTTTTCAGTGCAGATTAAGTCAAGGTGTCTTTATAAGCTGTCGCTTGTATTTGAGCTAAAAGGAAATCATTATATTCTTAACATTATTTCAGTTTTTAAGTTTTAGTATTTTCTGTGCATCCAAAAAATGCCTAAAATCATTCATAAAATTATCAGAGACACATTCATGAATCATCTGTTCTCTGCACTTGATATGGTACAACAACATCATCCACAAGAACACAGGAGTACAAAAATAGAAGAAGGATACTTGTATTGGTAATAGTGCACAGTTGCTCTGTAGAGAAAGATATATTCACTTTCCATTTATTCGATTAAAAAGAACTAAACAGCAAACATCAACGTTTCACCTTCTCCCTCTTCTTTTCACAGGTAAAGCAGAAAAAAATGAGCTTAATAAAGATTTAAACCAGGTAAAGTACAGGCATTCATTACAATGGTGCATCTGTAAACATTCTTTGGTTATAAATGGGTTTTCACCCTCTTTATAGGCTTTTTTTGCAAAGGGAGGATATAAAGAGGTTGCTGAAAATCAAGTCTTCACTAGAAAGTAAGGAGGAGAATCAGGGTAGGGAACATGGAAAGAAACCATAGAAAGAAAGCAATGTGAAAATGCAGGCACACAAAAAATGAAAATAAAGGGACTGCATGTGATTCTGTGGAGAGACCGACTTAATGACTGCGTCAATCCACCTATCATTTCCCTCAAAGCACCCAGTGCTGCTAACCCTGACACCAACAATGGACTAATCCAGCAGCAACAGCGGAGAAGACTCAAGTGTAGATAGGCCAGGATTTTTAACATTTTCTCTAACCACACATCAATCTAAACATGTCAAATACAGGGTTATCAAACCATTTCCAAAGCACAGCACAATTCTTGGCTAAAAAAAATTGTTGTGTGGTGATGTGTCATTTCAAAGTTAGTAAGAAGTTTCTGCCTGAAGTAGCATGGGACAACATTTATTTCCTGATTCTCACTCATGATATAACCCATAATACCGGCAGGAATGGCTCCAGCACCCTGCCACAAAGAATCACACCAATATATATTATAAAGGCGGACATGGAAACAAATGGGAAGTCCATTCAGCCGTTATCACATCACAGAAGACATTCACTAAAGTATTTCAAAAATACAAATGAAGTCTAAACAGAAACAAACAAAAACAAAAAAACATTATCTGGTTGATAGTTGTTTGTAGCTACAGGTGCTTACAAAAAAGAGGGAAGCCCTTTTCAGGGGGCAATTCTCAAGTGCAGGAAGCTGGGGGGAGGAAGCTTGAGGGAGTTGTTCTGTTTTCAAGATTAAAAAAAAAAATCTTGGGGGAGTTCCATCAAGCTCTGCCAATAAGAACCTTTTGTATCCTGAGTAGATTTTTGACCCAACAAAGAAAAAATACATGAAACAATTTGCATGCCAGTTGCCTGCTCTGTCAGTCACATGCTTCACAAAAACTTCAAATAACTCTTGTCTTGTAACCATGCCTAATTTAATATGAAAGCCAGAATTTCAGCTCAAACCCTTAGGGGAACTCAGCTGGATTATTGTTAAATCTTTGCCAGTGCTTTGGAAAGAGTCTGCATTGCAAAAACATCCACCCAGTCCACTCTTAACTAAGCCAAGATGGTAATAAATTCAACAAACTGGAAAAAAAACTCTTGCACTATAAGCTAGTTTCTAGAATATGAAGGATATCCTTGTAAGGACATCTTTAACTTGACATTCCCTCTATCCTTTCATTCCCATACCCCACCTCCTAACATTAAAAGCAAACAGAACATAAAATTCAGTAGCCAAATTCTCCTTACCTGTAACTTAAAGCAACTTTATGTCCAGTTTTGGAGTGTTTTGAAGGCCAACAATGGAGCTATTTGTAACATTCCCAAAGGAGAACAGAAGCTTCCCCAGTGTAACATGCAGGTACTGGGGCTGGGAGAGGGAACACAAACAGAAAGCCTTCAGCTTCAACTTTCTGCCTACAGTTCCTTTCCCAAGCCTACCCAGATCTCCTCAGCCAAGATGCTAGTAGCAACAAGTATGACATAAAATCTCAAGGATGTTATTTGTGTTGATTGCACTTCATGGCTTGGTCACTTTTCATTTTGTCACTTCAAGTTTATATAAATTGTAAATGTAATTAGAATCATAATAATGAAAGTGACAACATATTGATCCAACTTCTGTCACTTTCCATTTTGTCCTCTGTGTAATGAATGTTGAGCTACTTTGTTTTTAAAATCTGCAGGTAAGTAACCAAGAGTTTATGTTTCTGTGCCCATAATCAGGTTTTCATAAACATTTAACAGATATTCACAATGTTATGGGCAACTAAAACTCACATAATAGTCTCCCAAAAGTAACTCTTCCACAGCAGATCTGCTGAGTCACAAGGGATTTTTATTGTCATCCAAAGTCAATTTTACAACATTTTATTCATTTGGCTTGTTCTAAGGTTTGAGGGTAGTTAAAACAGTCAGATAAAGATGACTCGGGAAGAAGTAAGCTGAAAAACACTATTGATGAAAGAAATACAGTCAAACGCTGCCTAGCATGTAATATGCAAACATCAAGTTCATGGCAAGACAAATATGAGTAAGATACTG
Organism: Chauna torquata; assembly: GCA_013399475.1. Classification (NCBI taxonomy): domain Eukaryota; kingdom Metazoa; phylum Chordata; class Aves; order Anseriformes; family Anhimidae; genus Chauna; species Chauna torquata. The sequence continues at coordinate 141,879 of VXAL01018379.1, forward strand.
AAAAGCTGATGTCTCACAAGACAGAGAACAATTAACACTATAATTCCCTTACTGGAAACCATCAGTCATTGCTCAGCCACTAGCAACAACCAATAGGAACTCTCTAAGCTCTCACAGTCACAATATCAACCAATTAACTTGTCTTGACAAGTAACAGAACACTTAGCTAAGTATAAATCAAAACATCGCAAAGAAGCAGGACTCAGTCTTGCTTAACTTCTTTACATAGCATAGCTCATTTATGTGGCATAAGAAAGGATAGTCCCTTTCAGTAACTGCAACCTACCGCAGTGTTGCGGAGATAAAGACATCTTGGAAGAAGTTTCCCAGATCTTAACACTGGAAATGGAACGAGGCACAGAGGCAGAGGTTACAGAAACACAATGATGCACCCAATTTCTCCTTAGCTGAAAAAGACTGACACTTCATCTAAAGCAGCAGTACCAGCACCATGACCCAGGTGTAAGATGCATTCAGACCCAGAGCTCACTTCTCAGTTGAACGTTCAGATGAGAAATGAGGAGGAGATAACCTAAGAAGGGGACCAGAATTCCTGACTACTTTTCACTCAGTAATCTTTCTGTCACAATGAATGTGATGTCATAAAGACACTATAATTATGGAGCAAGAAAATGACCAGTCTTTTAGACACAATCACCTCACTAGTCTGCAATAAATCAAACCATTTACTGTGTTTTGATGAAAAGAGTCATGGACACGTTGGGGAACGCTTTCTTCTGTACCCAAACAGTTTCAGTATGACAATCCAATATAGACTGAAGTTTTTGAGTACTTTCTTTAAAAAAGAGGCACCCAAAATAAAGCAAAAAATTGTAAGCATATGGCACTATGAAAGAGTAAACAATATTGCTTTCAGACCTAGCCAAGGGATTACTGTTACATGAGGAAATCAAGGTTGACTTTTAAAAATCTAAAAATAATTCTAAGAATGCTTCCTGTCTCAATGCTCTGGACAAGAGAAAACAACTGAAAAGACTTAGTGTCTACACGCCATCTAGGTCATTGGAATTACACAACCTCCCTTTTTAAAAACACTTCAAACAAATTCCTGTACAGGACATTCACAGGCTATAACTGATTAAAAACAAGTGCAAGATATGAAATACACCCCTGTAAGTACAAAATGGTTGGCTTTCAGAAGTCCCTATGTCCCCAGCAAACTGCATAGGAAACCATAAGAGAATTCGATGGTCTGGCCACATACCTTTAACTAAATAGAACCCTTTAAATACTTACTTATATGCCACTTTGTACCAGAAGGCTATATCACTACACAGGACATTCACAGAAGATACCTCATTTTACATTTCTGACTGCATAGTTGTAAAGCAACACACATCATTAGGATAAGTATACCTGTATAGTAAAGAATTATGTATGCAATTATTGTTTCCTCATAGGTTCCAATGCTTTACTACCTCCAGCTCATTCATATCTTTTTCTATGCTGTGCAGGCCCAAGATCCTGGCACATCTCTGGCTTCTAAACTAAAATCATGCCCCCAACACCCTATCATACCATGACTGAAAGTTTTACCATCAAAACCATTTGCACTGAAAAAAATATGATTTAGTAAGTTTTTATTAAGTATTCTGATTTCCCTTTGTGTTAAAAGTTACAGGACGCATACAGTCATTTAGACTAACAAAGACAAACAGGTACATCACTGTCCATTAAATTATTATCCTTTAAAACACACCCAAAGCCACCACTTATATTTGACTCTTAAAATCAGAACTACTAACCATAGCTTTAATTCACTACCAGAAATTGTGTTCTGTTGCAAAATAAATATTGCAATATTCCAGGAGTTGGACTCAATAACCCTTGTGGGTCCCTTCCAACCCAGGATATTCTATGATGCTATGAAATATTTATAAAATGAATCCTCCCAAGCTTAAGCTCACCTTTTCAGTTATGCTGCTGTATACATTCGGCCTTGCATAGTATTACTGTAGAGATGAAGGAAAGTCGCAGAACTGGTTTCTGTTCCTAGCTCTGCCTCAGGTTAAAATACCACCAACCTGTCCACACTTAGGCACTTTGAGCACTAACTGCTTCATGGAAAACTGTATGGCTTAATTCATTGGCATTTACAACACAGAGAGCCCTCAAGAGAAGGGTTCTGTTTGGGCACCACATGTGAAGATTTCAGTCGGTTTCCATGCCCTACCAAACTTTCTTAGCTATCTTTGGACTTAGCTACCTAGCATCTCCATGCCTTGGTTTCCCATTTCTAAAACCAGGGTAAGTATTAAAATCCCCTACTCTTCAGCAGTGATATTAGAAGCAGCATGTTTTTGAGGTATCTCATGCAATGGTGATGATGTTCTTAGATAAATCACAGAATGGTTTGGGTTGGAAGAGACCTTAAAGATCATCTAGTTCCAACCCCCCTGCCATAGACAGAGACATCTTCCACTAGATCAGGTTGCTCAAAGCCCCATCCAGCCTGACCTTCAACACTTCCAGTGATGAGGCATCCATAACTTCTCTAAGTAACCTGTTCCAGTGCCTCATCACCCTCATAATGAAGAATTTCTTCCTAATATCTAATCTAAATCTAGCCTCTTTTAGTTTAAAGCCATTACCCCTTGTCCTGTCACTACAGCCACTGACAGAGAGTCCATCCCCATCTCTCCTGTAGGCCCCCTTTAGGTACTGGAAGGCTGCTATAAGGTCTCCCTGGAGCCTTCTCTTCTCCAGGCTAAACAACCCCAGCTCTCTCAGCCTGTTTTCAGAGGACAGGTGCTCCAGCCCTCTGATTGTCCTCATGGCCTTCCTCTGGACTCATTCTAACAGGTCCACGTCCTTATGGTGGGGGTCCCAGACCTGGATGCAGCACTCCAGGTGGGGTCTCACAAAGGCAGAGTAGAGGGGGAGAATCACCTCCTTCGACCTGCTGGCCATCCTTCTTTTGATGCAGCCCAGGATACAACCGGCTTTCTGTGCAACTGCACACTGCTGGCTAATGATGAGTTTTTTATTAGCCAACAACCCCAGTTCCTTCTCCTCAGGGCTGCCCTCAATCCATTCCCTGCCCAGCCTGTATCCGTGCTTGGGATTGCCCTGACCCAGGTGCAGGACCTTGCACTTGGCCTTGTTGAACTTCATGAGGTTCACATGGGCCCACCTCTCAAGCCTGTCAGGGTCTCTCTGGACGGCATCCTTTCCCTCTGTTTTTGTGGAAGGCACTTTGTAAACATATAGTCATATTACAACTCTAACTTCACGGTACTAGGTATTATGTTCTGAAAAGTCTAAAGACTCTAGATTTTATACAACTCAATCCTGCAACTTAGAGCTGCTGTAAAAATAGGAACAATGCACATGATACTGAAAAGCATTTTGTTATTATACGTTTCCTCTCCTGTCCCGATAAACAAATGTGGTAGTTTTTCAAGGAGCAAATGTTTAATTCCCTGAAACTTATTACAGATGCTACAGAATAAGAGGGTGTATGATATAAAAGTATTATATATTAATTAGACTTGTAAAAATTTTAACGTCTTCTGTTCACATATCCGCATCTATAAATTCAAGTAAGCCAAAATCACATTTCCTGGCTTCCTAGCTTCTTCAAGCAATCAATTCTGCTAAACATGAATGCTTGTGCTCCAGAAAAGAAAAGAAAAGAAAAAAAAAAAAAAGTATTTCCTAGTATTTCCTTCTATTTCTTATTTTTTAGTAAGCATTTGAAAACCTAAGAGGCTGACTCAAGGTAACACTGAAAATGAAGTTGTCAAGATATAGACCTGATTTCTCAAGCCACAGTGAGGGTAAATTTGGGTGATGCAGACTTGCACTTAATTCTGTCTTGTGGGTTTCTCACACTATAAACTGGCATATGCTCAGAAGGGCACCTACTTTAGACAGGAGGGGAAATTGCAGGAGGTGAAAGGAAACCGAGCTTAAGACAAATGAATTCTACAATTAACCTCCCTCTATTATTATCTCCCCATCCGCCCTGAAGTCCTACACAATGGTTTCTTCTATGCTTTAAGATAGAAGAAAAAAAAAAAAATTGTATCACAGCTCTTAGTAAAAACTCTGCAGGCTACTGGGAGAAAGGAAATCTCTTCTTTGATCAGAAAAGTGGTCACTTGCAAAGATCTTTAGAATGAATAACTAAGGCCTGCATTTAAACACAAGTAGCTTTACTAAATTCACCAGAACTACAGCCAAAACATAGAGAAATCTCTTGAATTTAAAGAAAAACAAGACAATCACAGTTATTACTGAACCAGCCCTGAACTGGTCATCTTTTCTTTGAAATAAACAGGATCCTGGGCATGGAAACATTTAACAGTCTGGAAACTTATTTCATTTCCTTTTGCAATACAGATGAGGGAACATAAGCAAGACACTCATCAGTCTTCCAAGCCAAGTCCTAAGCCCCTATCTTCTCATGTATTGGGGTGGAGGAGAAAACCAACTGTAAGGCAAACTGATTATGTGGGTGTTCACTGCATATGTGGCATGTGAACTGACAAGTGGGTAGGATATAGTTCATAAAAATCAAAACAGTAAATTCCGTAGGTAGCAAAAGTAATGAAATCCAATTTCTTAGGAACTTGTGTCTCATAGGCTCAAAGCGTCAACAGAAATGTTTACTATGGTGTATTGGGTTTATGTGGTAAAGGTTTGGTAGCAGGGGGGCTGCAGGGATGGCCTCTGTGAGAGGATTCCAGCAGCTGCCCCATGTCAGATCAGAGATAGTTCCAGCCGGCTCCAAAATGGACCTGCTGCTGGCCAGAGCTGAACCAATGAGCGATGTTGTTTGTGCCTCTTGGAGAGCAGATTTAAGAAAGGAGAAAAAACTGCTGCACAACAGCAGCTGGGAGTGAGAGGAGTGAGGAGCAGCCCTGCAGACACCAAGGTCAGGGAAGAAGGAGGGCAGGAGGTGCTCCAGGCGCAGAGGAGAAGTTCCCCTGCAGCCCATAATGAGGCCCATGGTGGAGCAGGCTGTCCCCCTGCAGCCCATGGGGTACCACATGGAGCAGATCTCCACGCTGCAGCCCATGGAGGAGCCCACGGTGGAGCAGGTGGATGTGGCCTGAAGGAGGCTGCAACCCATGGAGAGCCCTCCCAGGAGCTGACTCCGGGCCGGAGCTGTAGCCCGTGGAGAGGAGCCCACGCAGGAGCAGGTGATCCGGTGGGAGCTGCCACCCATGGGGGACCCGTGCTGGAGCAGTTTCCTCCTGAGGGATGGACCCCGTGGTACGGACCCATATTGGAGCAGCTCTTGAAGAGCTGCAGCCTGTGGGAAGCCCACACAGGACCCGTTCGGGAAGGACGGCATCCTGTGGGAGGGACCCCACGCTGGAGCAGGGGCAGAGAGTGACCACGAAGGAGCCACAGAGATGCAGTGATATGGGCTGACCGCAGCCCCCATTCCCCGTTCCCCTGCGCCGCTCGGGGGGGAGGAGGTAGAAAAGGGTGGATGGGAGGAAGGTGTTTTTAGTTTGCTTTTAGTTTCTCACTGCTCTAGTCTGCTAGTGATAGCAATAAATTATATTAATCTCCCTCTGTTGAGTCTGTTTTGCCCGTGATGGTAATTGGGGAGCAACCTCCTTGTCCTTATCTCAACCCTTGAGCCCTTTTCCATCGTATTTTCTCCCCCTGTTCCTTTCAGGAGGGGGAGTGAGAGAGTGGTTGTGGCGTTCTGCTGCTTAGTTGGGTAAAACCACCACATGTCGTTGGGACAGTCATTACATCTCCCTCATGCATCTGTTCGGATTCCCAGAAATGATTGAGCTAACACTTTTGTCTTGCCTTTATTGGGTCTTTCCCCACAGCAACATGGCAGATTTAAAACACTAACAAATTTGACTGGAAATGGCCCACGGATGTCTAAATTAAAGGCAAAAAGGTAAGAAAGACACATACAGAACAATATAATTGCATAAGCTTCTTTTCCATCAGTAATTTTTCTGGATAAAATAAAAGCTTTTCTTGAGGGCTGACTGTTAACTAGAACACAGTTATGGTACAGGAGAACAACAAATTTCTTATACTTTATTAACTGCCATTGGAAATCATTTCTGAATCAAAACTATGTAAAGTATAGATAAATACATAAATATCCTATAAATATCCATGGTAATGTTGAGATATTGTAGTCTAGTTTTAAATGCTTGCACAGGTCACATAAAACCTGTGAACAATGCATCTGAACATAGGAACTAGACAGTTGTGAATAGTCATTAAATTTGTGCCCACAAGAAAAGTAACACAAGCAAATATATGCAGCATAGACAAAATGAGCACAGTATAATCTCCACAGCTTTAGGAATTCAATCCTGCCTGTTCAATTAAAGCAACACAGGATGTATTTTCTTTTAGCAGTGAGCTACCTTCCTGCGCTACAAGTTTCTTAGCAGGAAGATGTGGGGCAGGACGGCAGTGTTATAAGATGCACTCGTGGCCACTATTAAGGACTACAGTATCAAAAAGCAGATTAAAAACTCCCCAAATCTTTTTAATCAGTTCCTTAAAAGCTCTAGCCTTTGCCTTCTGTGCTCATGTACTTCTTTCTTCAAATGACATATCTACACTTACAAACTCGTACACATGATTTTACTATATAATATCTGAACATAATCTAAACTGATAAAAGACACAATGAGAACAATCACTAAGAATCATCATCAAAAAATTGTTAAGCCTACTTTGGATAATGTGTAGTAAACATAAGACAAATATAACACATTTAATACTGAAATAAAGCATGTTTGAGCCAGCAGACCATTAAAACGCCTTTGGAGTCATTACAGTCAGTTACATCAAGAACAACTTGGGGACATTTAGATCAAGGGGATTATTCAACTGCCATGCACAAGTGTATATTCTCAAGTAATACAAAAATCTGTTGGAAATTTTGTAGAAGACAACTTACGGAGAATTTCAGTGCAGTGTACCCTTCCCCCCCCCCCNCCCCCACCCCCCAAATGTAGTAAGTTGCTCCAGTTCCAAATGCCCTGAAACGGACAGCTGTCTTTCTGCTCCCAAAATTCACATCACTGCTCAGAATTCTTTGTATAAATGCTGGTCCATGAGGCATTTGAGAAGCATTAAAAAAAAATCAAATGCTTTCTGTTATTTTGGAAAGAAAAAACTGTTCTCACATTTTCCATTTCCTGTTTTATTAAAGACAAAATGTACCAGTAACCTAAGGTATAAAGGAGCACATATCAATCACCAAAAATGGCTTTTTAACAAGAAACAACAGTAGACTCAAGAATTCGTGGCATTAATAAATTACAGTACTGCAATCTATCTTGTTGGTATCTTGTGATAACACACACGAACACTACCTCATTAAAATGCCTCCAGTAAGACTGATTGCCAAATACTATTCTATCACAGGAGTGTAACCAATTCTTTGTACATATCAAAAGGAAATAAAACCCTTGCTAAAATTGCCTTTCTTTCCTGCACAAACCTTGTGTTTTACATGAAAGTGACCTTAATCTTTCACTGCACAGGAAGAGGATGGCTGATGGTTTGAACTGCTATAATTAAAAGTGATGTAATTATCTGTAAACTTTAAACTATTTCAACACATGGCCATGCTGGCCTGAGTTCTCCTAATTTAGAAATAGTCACCTCAGACTCTGGAAGGGAGCTGGTACATCACCATATGTGTGGTGATAAGTTGCTTCATTGAGGTAAAAGTGTGGCCTGAACATGGCCTAATAGGAATATTCAACCTCTGACAACAAAATGACAATATCCATCTGGGAGACTCAGTGTGAAACATGCTATGTAACAACACTTGCAAATGGAGACAGATGCTATTAAAAAGGAAAATAACATCCTGACATGACACTACTGCAAATAAGACACAGCTGATACTGGATTCAGAATTGGAGTAATTTTTTTTTACTAGTATTTTTTATTATGGCTACATCAAAAATGTCACTCAAATGTTTATATTTTTACATACAGACACAGTATTTTAGTGTTCTATTAACCACATCTCAAGTCAACTTTGAAGCAGCGCAATCCTAAAAAATCCTTAAAAAGTTTTTTGGAGCTATACAATTAGTTTCCAAACAATCCATAAATACAGATATTTTTACGATGACAGAAAGCTAAATGCTGAAAATGTTTAGTGTTAACAGTCTGAAATTGCATTCACCTGTATTCAGGGGAAAAATTTTTTAAAACGACAGTCTATTTCTAAAACGACTTAATGACATTTACTGCAATTCATCTCTTATGCATGAGGTGCTTTCGAATTTTCTTGCCATGTTTGGCAAAGGAAATAAATGTAATCTGCTATCAATGAAAACCAGCAAACATATTTAGAGGGTTCCTAGAGTTCTGTATGATTAACAGAATTTGGATATGTAAGGTACTGCAAATGATTCCACTGAACACTCTCTGAAGAACACTTTAGGACTTTTTACCATTTTTCTTCACCTGTTATGCACTACAGAGAGTGCAAGTTCAAGATACATATTTCAGATTTGGTCCATGCTTTGATTTTCAGTTTGGTGGATTGAAGTAAAAACATTCATTTTGAAAAGCAAACAGTACGTAATAATTAAAGTTTTAAAGTAACTTTAATGCATTATATGTTACTATTCCTTTACCTGAATCAGCAGAAGCACATTATCCTGAATAAATTCCCTAATTAAATGGAAGGTCTCTTACCACACTGTATTTTCTTCTTCTTTTTTTTTTTTTTTGCAGAGACATCAAAGCATTTTCTACTTCAGGTACAACACAACTCATTTTAATGAATTACAAGAATCATTTCTTGTGTTTCAATTACACTGGTGAACTCGTTATTAAAGTACAAAAGAGTTATAGCATTTAGCATTAGTCATACATAACTGTTTGTTTTTTTTTTTAATTTTACTTTTTATTAAAAACTTAATAGCTATTTCAACAAAGTCATTGTTGCTCAGGTTATTAACAGAGCTTAAATACTGCTGACAACTGTAAACCTCTGGAGTGAGAAGAAAGTGAATAATCAATGGCAACAACCACTACAAAAAAAAAAAATCAAAGAATCAAATTTTCAATAAACTGACAGACAAACTACAAACACACAAAAAACGTACTTCCAAGAAAGCAACAGAAATTATTCTGGAAGTTGAATTATTCCTCAAAGTTTCAGTATAGACTCAAAATAAAACTGAAAGCAGACAAACTCAGTTTTGGTAATTTGCAACAAATCGTCTTCCTTACCTACAGTATATACACACACATTTCAGTGCTCTCCCCCTAACTACCATGTACCCTGGCATCTCATCTGATGACACTTTTTCTACTACTGGAGTACTTTCACAGCATCTTGTACATTTTAACACTGTATTTCAGGTAAAAGTGAGTTAGTCTCCTCATGAAAAGAAATGTTTCCCCTCAAATTCCACAGTAGATACATATCACATGCTATGGTCCCACTAGTCTGACTGAAAGATCATTCTCTTCCAACACTCAGAACTGGCATGGACAACAAAATCTTTTTCCAAACAGGCATGGTCTAGTACAGCAAGAAAAAATAATACTAATGCTTAGCATTTCTATCACACTCATTTCATGTCACAAAACACTCATTTTAACCAATCAATTCTTCCCAAGCTCTGTTCTACTCTAATTTTTCTCACATAAATAACATTCTGTATTGATACATATACCGACTGCAAGATGTGCTGACCAGCTAAATGACAGGGACAAAGAGAGAGCATAAGATTAAACAAAGAGTAAAGAAAGTACAAGAAGAGGAAGGTTGACCAAAGCAGAAATGCAAGGGGTGAATATGTATACACTAGCATCTGAATGAGGGTGTGTCATAAGAAGAGGATCTAGAGAGTACAATATCAGAAAATAAGGTGAGCAAAAAGGAAGAACTTAAGAAGCACAAAAAAGGGATGTAAGCAAATAGGAACTAATAAACAGTATTGAAGATGACCAAAAGAGACAAAGAAGAAGAAAGAAGGAAAACAGCAGTGAAAAAGCAGGGAAGGACAGATTTTTACTAAAAGCTACTAAGAAAAAATAAAACACTTCAGAGAAAGAGCAGCAAAAAGTTTGGAATGGAAAAAAAAAGTTAAAAAAAGAGAAAAACAAAAGAACTTATAGTTACTTGTCTAGAAAGTCCTTCTCATCCATAAAATTCATTATACTGTGTTAATCCATTGTGTAAGGTCCACACTGGAGAGCACCACTACACATTTCTACACAAGATTCCCCACTGGTTCACATTCCCCTTTAGTGCAGATAGCACTACCAGTTACACAGTTCTTATCCAGCATGCGGTATTTTCACATTTGCTTTAAATACAGGTATGTGCACGTACAGCCAGCTCCTGCAAACTTAACTCTTTAGATGACAACTTTTTTCAAGAAGCAATTCCCCAGCAGTTGTCAGCAACCTTTCCTCCACAATTCTGTTTCACTTATTCCATACACAGTTATCTCTGTCCTATATTTTGTACTTGGAAGCAGAAGCAGTTGCTTTGATTTGATGGTGTCTCAGTATAGCAAAGTCATCCATCTTGAATTAGAAATAGGACTTCCTATCATAAAGAAAAAAATGATAGAGCGAAATCGAACAGCATAGGAACATAAACGTTTAGAAGCTACATTTAATAAGTTCGTGCTCATTCTGAAAGGATAAGCAAGATCAACAGACAGCTTGGTTTTCTAGCTGTAGCAAAATAGGTCAGTCACCTTATTTTAATTACATTTGTGATATAAGCCGATACCAACTCTGACTTTTCTGTTTACTTATTGCTCAGCTTCTCATCTTCCTGTTCTCACTCTAGTTTTATTCCTGTCTCTGTTGCTTTTTTCTAGGGTACCTTCTTTTTTCATTATGTACTTCTTTCTTTCTTGTTTACCAATGAAGAAGTACTTAACATGCTGTGCAATGTTGTTCCTATTACAAGCCAATACCGACCCAGATAAAAGTCAAGAATTCTACTGGAACACAGATTAGTCCCATCCACTCTGACTGGGCACCACCTACCTTGACTGGCAAGTCTGTATTGAAAATTTAGCTGTAATCCAAATACTGCAATACAGTTCTGCCAACACCTGGAAGATCTCACTCCCTTTTCCTCTTCTCTCATCTCTAACTCTATTGGAAAAAATCATCATTGCAGTGAGCAAACTTCTAAGGAACACAACAATTCCCACCCTCAGTTCCCAGTCAATGTTTTCAGTAGCAAATGTAAGGTTATTGATATACCTTTTCTTTCCCACGGGATTGAGTACCCTGCCAATGCAGCTTTGTGCATCTGCACTGAATCTCTGAGAACTATTAATACTTATGGACATTAGAAGAAAGTGCGTATTCTTGCCTGTAATTTTAATTCACATTTCTGCTCACAGACCTTACAACAAATTATTATTAAAAAAAAAGTGAGCATATCTTAGTTTAATATATTACTTTTTGCATTTCTAACATGGTTAGTCTACACCCTAGAAGTCTATCTCACAAACCTTGGAACAGTAGGAGCTGAACAACCTCTCAAATATAAATGGAATTTTATCAGTACAAAGGGGTTTTGCACTTAGGAAGTTTTCTCCTATAAAAAGAGATGAACAGGGTGTGACAGCATAAGGTACTTTTAAGACTACTGTTGAAGATGTGGAAGTGGACCTGCTTTGCACCATTGAAAAACTACTTCAAACTGCATGCAGACTGTAGCTTATATTAGGGCTATTTGTACCTTCAATGCATTTTGCTCAACAATTTACATGACACTTTTTCTTAAGAAATTGTTCTTAATCTTAACATAAAATGATCATAAATACAAATGGCAAGCACATGCAAAGAAACATTCACATATATGAAAATAAACAGAAATGGGATAATTTGGTGCAACCATTTATGCTGTCTCTGTTCAGATCATGTCATTCTAAAGTACGACAATACAGAACATCTCTTCCTAAATGACATATCCCAGTTACAAAATAAAAGTAATAGTAAATTGAAGGATGCTGTTTGGTGACTATTTAAACTCACCACGGAGCTGGTAAGTCACCCACACACAACAGCGCACTTTGTAGATATTTGTCAAATACTGCAATGCCCATACTAAGGCAACAAACACATCCCAGGAGCTGGCAGGCATGCTATCAGCAAGAATTTGGCTACAGAAACAGCAATGATTCATCACATATTCTAGAAGCACTGTCGAAACAGCAAAACAACACATTGCTATTTTAATCCTTTAAAGGTAACAAGGGTTTAAAAATAATAATTAAAAATGTTTCTAAAACCAAAACAAGCAAAAAAAAATTTTAATTCTAATAACGCATTTTGAAATACATCTTTATTCATAGTGGTAGGTATTAGAAACATTTTTTTCCCCAGGGACTGAAAATAGTTATTTAATACAAGTGTCAGCTGATTACTTACCTCTCTACTTTGTAATTTAAATGGTCAACTTAACATTATAGCACAAATGTTTCACAATAGGTAAATGATAAATCACTGGTTTAAAGATAGTTTAACTTAGGTTCTATTCAGTTTTAAAAATCCTCTGTAGCAATTTTTTAAAGTAACCACCAAGACACTTTTTCATGAAATCCCTTATAGTGCAAATATATGACTCTCAGATCACCCTGTCAATGAAGAGCCAAAAGGACAGTCATAGCATTTGTTTCAGTGTACACATCATATCTCTTATTGTCCCAGTTCCCACCAGGAAGAATTGTTTCTCAGCTAACAGTATCTGAAGATTTGCAAATAATGGTTCAGATCCTGACAAAAGCCCTCAAGTGCTATTGATACCTCTGATGAGAGTACTCTTGTCTTTCTTCTGCAGAACGTTCAAGTTAAATAAAGAGAACTTTTGCCCTTAAAATTACAGACATCTTTTAGGACCATTTATTTCTTTCCACAGTAATTATAGAGTGAAACACTGAAGTTATCACTAACACCCATCACCTTGCCAAAGATGCTAAAACCCACCTCTTTAGAGTTTAAAAGGGCATCATCTGAAAGCATTTCGGTTGTGCTGCCCTTCGTCCCTTTACACAAAGGCACATCATGAACCCTTACCTTTTGGAAAACGACTTCATCCTGCTTTCTTTTCTTTTTGCCACTTTTTCTGATCCTCTGGTTTGTCCGAATCCATTTTGTGACCTGGAGTTCAAAACCACAGTGCTTTTTAGGAAGAAGATGCGACCTGAGTGCAGCTACTCAGCATTAGCAAGAGGCTATAAACAGACGAAAGACAAATTTTTCCATTGCTTCATTGGAAAGACGAAAAACACTTTTCCCATCCAGAATGACATGGTCTGAAGCAATCTGCTCAGTTATTGTGCACCCTCAGTTATTGCGCACGGTCAAAGTGAGATGCTGTTCTTCATCCTATGAAGCATTATTTTCCTTCCTGCTATTTACTACAGCAAACTTACAGCTCTCAGCTTAATGTGGTTCTTTGGTTTGTTTGTTTGCTTTTTCATAAAGAAAATGTGCATGATACCAGACCAGGATGGCAAATAGAAAGTTATCACTGCTGCGTGCAGAAATCCTCGGGAATCTCTCTGCACTCTATCCCTTACACGTTCTATTTCAAGCAAGAAATTTATTTCCTGCCACCCACTCCAATGTTGTTCCAGACTACCATCGCCAATTGTAGTCGGTGGGGTTATTATTATTTAATAAAGTAATAACACGTGTCCGTCCGTCCCCCCAAGTGTTTCTATTCCTAATCTGAATGCAATTTGTTTGTTTGTTTGTTAAGCAAGAGCGTGACGGGAGGGGGTCAGGTGGAAAACTCAAGGAGGAGATCTGCAAGGGATGAGGCAGGGTGATGGACGGGGGGAAGCGGTCAAGAGAAAGCGTGTACCAGCTGCGAACGGTTCTCCCCTCACCTCGCCGCTCACTTGCTGGACGAGCCGACACTCCTTCCAAGTCTCGCCCTCCTCCAGCAAAGGCTACACAGGGGAGAAAGCGCACGTTGAGGCGGGACCGCCCGCCGCGCACCCCGCTCCGCTCCCCGAGGGCCCCGGGACGCCCGCTCCGCCGCCGCCGCCCCCGTCCC